>ML685832.1:7186767-7248028 GCA_007922175.1 Pelusios castaneus
CAGGCTCCCCCTGTGCCCCCCTGGCAGGGAGGGCATTGGTGTAGTCCTGGGGTGCCCTAAGTCGACTTAGGGAAACCCCACGTGTACAAAGGGTTAAGTCAACTCTAGGGAGTCGACTTAAGCCTTAGATTGAATTCAAAGGAGGTAATATAAAATTGATTTAATTTTCATAGAATCATAGAACAATAGGGTTGGAAAGGACCTCACGAGGTCATCTAGTCCAACCCCCTGCTAAAAAGCAGGACCACTCCCACTAAATCACCCCAGTCAAGGTTTTGTCTAACCGGGCCTTAAAAACTTCCAAAGATGGATATTCTACCACCTCCCTAGATAGCCCATTCCAATGCTTCACCACCCTCCTAGTGAGAAAGTTTTTCCTAATATCAAACCTTGACCTCCCCAGCTGTGATTTGAAACCATTGCTCCTTGTTCTGTCCTCTGCTACCATTGAGAACAGCCTAACTCTCTCCTCTTTGGAGCAACCCTTCAAGTAGTTGAAGGTTGCTATCAAATCTCCCCTCAGTCTTCTCTTGTGTAGACTAAATAAGCCTAGTTCCTTCAGTCTCGCCTCATAAATCATGTTCCCCAGACCCCTAATAATTTCTGTTGCCCTCCACTGGACTCTTCCTAATTTGTCCACATCCTTTTTGTAGTGAGGAGCCCAAAACTGGACACATTATTCCAGATGCGGCCTGACCAGTGTCAAATAGAGGGGAATTATCACATCCCTCGATCTTCTGGTAATACTGCTACTGATGCAGCCTATTATGCCATTGGCCTTTTTGGCAACAAGGACACACTATTGGCTCATATTCATCTTCCCGTCCACCATAACCCCCCGGTCCTTTTCCACAGCGCTGCTACTTAGCCGATTGGTCCCCAGCCTGTAGCAGTGCATGGGATTTTTTCGTCCTAAGTGAAGGACTTTGCACTTGTCTTTGTTGAACCTCATGAGATTTCTTTCGACCCAGTGTTCCAATTTGTCCAAGTCTCTTTGGATCCTGTCCCTGCCCTCCAGAGTATCTTCCATTCCCCCCAACTTGGTGTCATCTGTGAACTTACTAAGCACTCAGTCTATTCCATCATCAAGATCATTAATAAAGACGTTGAATAGAACCAGCCCCAGGACCGACCCCTGGGGCACTCCATTCATTACCGGTTGCCAACCAGACATCTCGCCATTGATTCCTACCTGCTGAGCCCGTTGATCTAGCCAGTTTTCAATCCACCTTACGGTCCACTCGTCCAACCCATACTTCCTTAACTTGCCGATGAGAATGCTGTGGGAAACCGTATCAAAAGCCTTGCTAAAGTCAAGGTATACCACGTCAATGGCTCTTCCTGCATCCACAAATCCAGTCATCTCATCATAGAAGGAAATCAGGTTGGTCAGGCACGATCTGCCCTTGGTGAATCCATGTTGACTGTTCCTGATCACTCTATTTTCCTCCAAGTGTTTCAGTATGGATTCTTTGAGGACCTGCACCATGATTTTCCCAAGGATTAAGGTGAGGCTGACCAGTCTGTAGTTCCCCGGATCCTCCTTTTTCCCTTTCTTGAAGATAGGTACTATATTTGCCTTTTTCCAATCCTCTGGGACCTCCCCCGTTTGCCACGATTTTCATTAAGTTGATTTTATTTTACTTAAGTCGACTTAGGCAAGCTGCTTAAGTTGACTTAAGGAAACTGTAGTGTAGACGCAGGGTAAATTAAGTCGACTTAAGCTTGCTTGCTTAAGCAAGCTTAAGTCGACTTAATTTGCAAATGTAGACGCAGCCTATGGTATACACTGGAATACTGATTCTAGTGACTAAACATAAGAGCAGAAGAATGGTCATACTGGATCAGGTCTAGGATGACCATATCCTGTTTTTGGCAGGGACAGTCTTTTTCTATAAGCCCTGTACCCACTTTTTTGTCAAAAGTGGGCCATTTGTCTCAGTTTGCCCTTGCCAATCTTATGGTACAAACAATCAGGACAAATGCCCACTTTTGTAAAAGACATAGGATGCAGAGAAACACAGGGAGGCTTTGGGGCTGTTGGAGGAGGTGGGAGAGGCAGGGCTTTGGCAGGGGACAGGCAGGACTCAACTGAGCAATGATGTTGGGGTGAGCAGGAGGGACTTGGATGCCAGCCCTTAGCAGTGAGTGGGGAATGTGGCTTGAGTGAGAGGTCAGCCCTGCATAGTTGAAAAGAGCTTGGTCTAGCCCTACATGCTATTCAATTTTGCCTTTAGGAAATATGGTCACCATAGTCAGCGGAATAGTCTGTCTAGCATAGTATCCTGTATTTTGATAGTGACCCATGTCAGATGCTTCAGATCAGGGGAATTATTGAATGGTCCATCCTCATGTCATGTATCCCAGCATCTGGCAGTCATAGCCTGGGTGTCCATAACCCTATGACTCCCTAGAGTCGACTTAGGGCTACCCCAGGACTACACTGGCTTAATTCGACTTTAAAAAGTCGAATTAAGCCTTAGGTCGAGTAGAAAGGTGGTTTAATAAAGTCAACTTTATTTTCCTTAAGTCGACTTAAGCAAGCTGCTTAAGTCGACTTAAGCAAAGTGTAGTGTAGATGGAGGGCCAATTAAGTCTACTTAAGCCAAGCTTAAGTCGACTTAATTTACCAATGTAGATGCAGCCATAGAGTTGTGCCCCTAATCATATCGTCTAATAGACAATGATGGACATATCCTACATGAACTTACTTAATTCTTTGTTGGCCCAGTTATATATTTTGCCCTCATAACATTCCCTGGCAATGAGTTTCATATGTTGACTGTGCATTGTGTGAAGAATTACTTTCTTATGTTCCTTTGTTTAATGCTAATGGGTGACCGCTAGGTCATATGTTATGTGAAGGGGTACATATCACTTCCTTATTCAACTTTCTCCACATCATTCCTGATTTCATAGACCTCTATCCCCCTTCGTAATCTTTTTTTCATATGGAAACTGTACTATATCTCTAATGATTTTCATTGTTCTTTTCTGTGTATCATATTAATCTTTGTGTCCATTAATTCTGTTCTTTACTCTAGTTTCCATCAATTTGTCTGATGCTGAAGTTCGGCTTACCAGCCTGTACTTGCCAGGATAGCCTCTGGAGCTGGATAGCCTCTGTAATCTGTGTTTCATTAGTTATCCTGTCATCTGCTACAGAGTCTGATTTAATCAATAGGTTACGTACCACAGTTAGTAGTTCTGTAATTTCATATTTGAATTCCCTTGGATCTCTTGAATGAATACCATCTGGTCCTGGTGATTTATTATTGCATTATTTACAATTTATTCCAAAACCTTTTTTATTGACAAGTCAGTCTGGGACATTTCCTCTGATTTGTCACCTAAAAAGAATGGTGCCAGTGTGGAAATCTCTCACATAGCATGCGTAGTGAATACTTATGCAAATAATTTGTTTAACTTCTTTACCATGGCCTTGTCTTTCTTGCATGCTCCTAGCATTTTGATCATCCAGTGCACCGCAATGATCATTTGGCAGGCTTTCTGTTTTTTATGCACTTTAAAAAAAAACTCTGTCTGTTTTTGTGTCCTGTGCTATTTGCTCTTTAAATTTTATTTTGGTCCATCTAATTAGACTAGCTGCTTCCAAAGGCAAAATATCTATAACACTATTTTTTTAAAATCTTGTACAGAGGTGATTAATTTTAGAGAGGTCATTTCTGAGTACTGTCATAAAGATGAATAATGCTTTTCATGCAGAATGGTCACAAAGAACTTTATAAACTTTTCAGATTGACTTACAGACTGTACATGTTATAAAGGAATCACTGTTACTCATAATGAAGTGTAGCTACATCTGGGGAGAAATGCCGCAGCTCTATACAATACTTTAGTATATGAAGTGAAGTGACTTCATTAAACTGAAGCCAGACAACTTTATCGGGAGACAGACATTTTCAAATCATCTGGTCTGGGTATCTCACACCCAAGAGCTTTTAAAGAGCTGGCCAGGGAACTTGCTGAAATGTTAATATTGATTTTCAATCAAACCGGGAAAGTTTTAGAGGACTGGAAGAAAGCTAATATGCCAATATTGAAAATGGGGTAAACAGGACAGAGTAGGTAATTATAGACCTATCAGCTTTGACATTAATCCTGACATGAAGATGAAAAGACTCATATAGGATTTGACTGATAAAACCTTAAAGGAGTTTTATAAAATTAATGCCAACCTACATGGGTTTATGCAAAATAGATCATCTCAAACTCAGTTCTTTTTTGATGAGGTTACAAGTTTGGTTGATAAAGGTCATAGCATGGACATAATATATTTCAGCTTCTGTAAGGCATTTGTCTTTGTACCACAATCTTTTTCATTAAAACACTGGAAAAAAATAAAATTATTCTTGCACACATTAAATGGATGAAAAACTGACTAACTCTTAGGTTTTAATAGGAGTTTTGGGAGTTAACAGTTTTTAAAAAGAAACTATACCGCTATGGCTACACTTGATAAAATTAGTTTGAATTAGTTAGTTCGAACTAACTAATTCAAACTAATTTTAGTTAGTTCGAATTAGCTTAGTTCGAACTAGCATGGCCACACTGGAATGTTAATTCGAACTAAGCAAGCAGTTGCTTAGTTTGAATTAGCGATCCCCATTCATTTCAATGGCCAGTTAATTGGAACTAAGAAATTAGTTCGAATTAACATGGCCACATTGGTTAATTCAAACAAGTTAGTTTGAATTACCCCCTTAGTTTGAATACCCTATTCGAACTTATTAGTTCAAATTAAGGAAGCCCTTAATTCGAACTAACTAAAGTCTAGTGTAGCCATGGCTTTAGTTAATTTGAATTAAGCCTCCTTAATTCGAACTAACTTGCCAGTGTAGACATAGCCTACACATTTATGAGTGCAGTGTTTTGATAGTTGTGATGGTGGGAGGCAAGACATATCAACTTTGGAGCTCACTTTGGGTTTATGCCTTATGTTCCTCAAAGCTCATGCTTCAGAGCTTCTGTTCTACACCTTAAGGAATCAAGAAGGAATGCCCTTGTTGCCCCTAGGAATTCTGTGTGTATTTGAGAGTTGTCTCTTTCTTCTGAAGCATTTGGATAGGTGATTAAAGATGGGACATTAGACATCGAGGGATAGAGCTCTGAGTATTCTCTTTCTCAGGTGCTTGATTTGGTGGTTAATGCTCCCATTCTCAGGAACAAACTGATCACCATATGTACGGTGTAAACTGATGAGCCATTAAGGACACAATGGTTGTATTCTTTATGTCCTTAATGGCTCATCAGGATACTCCCTGGGACCATATCACCTGGCAGATTCCTTAACATTAAGGAGACAATGGTTGTTCACACCCTCCCGTCTAAGGCATTCCTCCAGCATGACACAAGTTAAAGTATGGATATAACATCAAATTCTTAACTTCTAATTGAAAAAGAATTCCTAGACATAAACTATATAATCATTCCCAGCAAATTACTACTTTTCTATTGATACCAAACATGACATAGCTCCTATGGATTATAGCATTTATGAGATATCCATAGAAAATAATATCATAAATGCTTCCCTAAATCCAGACAGTGTCACACCGTGCTCACATGCCCTGCCTTTTGGGGGACATGCCAGGCTCCCCATGTGCCCCCTCCTGGCAGGCTTAGGGTCCTAAGTCAACTTAGGGTTACCCCAGGGCCACATTGGCTTAATTCGACTTTAAAAAGTCAAATTAAGCCTTAGGTTGAGTAGAAAGGTGGTTTAATAAAGTCGACTTCATTTTGCTTAAGTCAACTTAAGCAAGCTGCTTAAGTCGACTTAAGCAAAGTGCAGTATAGACGCAGGGCACATTAAGTCAACTTAAACCAAGCTTAAGTCGACTTAATTTACCAGTGTAGATGCAGCCATATAGAGTATTTGGGTAACAATTAAAATATTTTTTTCTGATGTCCCAGCAGTGTCCCTGATTTTAAGAATAGAAGGTATAGCATCTCAGTTCGTGTAGTAGAAACAACGGCAGTTTACGTCAGCTGACATTTTGTTCCATTCACTGTCTCATACTGGTAACATCTTCCAAATGAAATAAATTTTTCAAGTGTTAGTTTGAATTAAGCTTCCTTAATTCAAACTAACTTGCAAGTGTAGACATAGCTTTAGAGAACTAACTTAAGCCTTGGCCACACTAGGCTTTCATTAATTCGAATTAAGGTCTTCCTTAATTCGAAGTAATAAATTCAATTGCTTAGTTCGAACTAACCCTTAATTTGAAATAGTTAGTTCAAATTAAGTCAGTGTGGCCATATTAGTTCAAACTAACTGCTTAGTTCGACCTGATTGGCAGATTGACCTTCATGCAACTGACTAATTTGAACTAAGCAAGTGCACTGCATGGACATGGCTAGTTCGAACTAGCATTCTAGTGGGGCCATGCTAGTTCGAATTAAGTTAATTTGAATTAATTAAAATTAGTTTGAATTAGTTAGTTCAAATTAACTAATTCAAACTATATTTTGTAACCGTAGATATAGCCTAAGTGTATATTTGTTATGAAGTTACACATGATGGGTTCTTTAATACAAATGTGCAGGACCATAGGCTGCGTCTACTCTGATAAATTAACTTGACTTAAACTTGCTTAAGTCGACTTAATTTACCCAGCATCTACACTAAAGTTTCCTTAAGTCAACTTAAGCTGTTTGCTTAAGTCGACTTAAGGAAAATAAAGTCGACTTCGTGAAAATTAAGTCGACTTTATAAAACCTGCTTTTTAGTAGACCTAAGGCTTAAGTCGACTCCTTGGAGTCGACTTCAGCCAGTGTAGCTGTGGGGTAGCCCTAAGTTGACTTAGGGCTACCCCAGGGCTACACCATGCCCTCCCTGCTGGGGGGGGGGCACAGAGTAGCCTGGTATGCCCCCCCACCTGGCATGGCAGAGCCCAGCCCACCCTTCCCCTATGCCCTGCCAGGGTCCCTGACCCCCTTTGACCCTATGTACAATGGGGCAAAGGCTGAGCCCCCTGGCATTGGGCAAGGGGTGCCCTCCCTGCCCCCGTGGACCTGCCCTAGGTCCCCCTAGCCCCACAAAGTCGACCTAGAGCATCCAGTGTGGACGCTCTAGGTCAACTTTCTAAGTTCCCTTTTAAGTCAACTTTATTTTTAAGTGTGGATACACTAAGTCTATTTAAAGTCAACTTAAATTCACAACTGTAGACACAACCATAGTTTTAAGTCTTTTCTGAATGATGACTTTTTAGGATTTATATTATCTTATTCTGCACATTAAAAGTCAATCAAAGCAGATGAACTATAGATATTGTTCGATAACTTATTTCAATCTTCCGGAAGAGAGAATTGGTAACTCAGGAAACTCATGCACTGTAACTTTCACAACCACTCATAAGGCATATCTTGCAAAGCAACTAGCAATTCAGTCTTCATCTACTTTGTAGGTATTATATTTTCATTTTGAGGATTACTGCTGTGATTGCTAGAGTCCGTGAGTCTCTAGTCTAGTCTATTGTGTTATGCATTGTAAAAACATACAGAATGTGGTGTCTTTCCCAAAGAACTTACAGTTTAGTTTAGGATAAGAAATGAAAAAAAGAAGTTATTTCAACATGAAGGCAGAAAGGGAAAGGAGGATAAAAAGAATAGTAATACATTTATGTACTAAGGTACTGACTATGGAAACACTGAAGCTGTCAAAACTATATGCACTAACTTCAAATTGCTAAAAACCACATGAATTTTATTGATATTTCATAATTGTTGACTATTTTTATTTAAAAGAAATTAATTGATGTCAAAATTTTGTACCCTCCTTGTCTGTTGTGAGCTGTATTTCATTGCCCAATTAATAATTATATAGCGTATATATTTTCATGCTATTACTTAAGTCTGTAATTTTCTTTGCCTTACTGGATATTTAAATTTTATCAATTGATACAAAAAAACTGATTTTTTTGACAAAATGATGACAATGAGTCTGGCTTTGTCTCCAGAACTGCTTCTGTTTTTCAGTGTTGTCGTCACTCATTTCTGCTCTGATTGAAAACAATTCCTACATAAATTTCATTTCTCTACCATTGTGACAGTTCAGCACAGTAGCTGACCACAAGATGCTATAAATACTGTTTTCAATCAAAGCAGCTGAAAATTGCTTCTTGCCATAAAACTGTGTGAGATCAGTTTGGAACTTTTAAACTATTCTTGCTGTATGTAGGCAGGTTCTAATTCGAAAGATAATGGAACAACTCACGTTGATTTATCATGCTGTCATTAGCAGGGATTATTATAGGTTTCCAGTGAAGAAGTATCAGAAATGATAGTAATTAAATATGTATTCAATTAGACCAGAGAACTGCATACTGGACAGTTGACACTGCACTTGAACAATGCCTTGAGTCTCAAAATAAGGAACTGAAGAGGTATCTTAGTAACTAAAATAAATGTGAACTAATCTTTAAGGGCACACATCCTGTATCCCTGTTCTCATGGATGTGAGGAACCTAGTGCAACTATGAGGGGTACAAGATTTGGGGACCATGTTCTTCATCCCATTGACCATAGAGAACTTATATGT
This sequence comes from Pelusios castaneus, assembly GCA_007922175.1. Classification (NCBI taxonomy): domain Eukaryota; kingdom Metazoa; phylum Chordata; order Testudines; family Pelomedusidae; genus Pelusios; species Pelusios castaneus. Next base: position 7,195,328 of record ML685832.1, read on the forward strand.
AAGGACTCCTCATATATGCCACAAAAAAGGGCAATTTTGGGTGAGGTATGGGTGCAATGGGAAATAGGGCTGGTGGATTCCTGAGTATGAAGATCCAACAGTTATTCCACTCAAAGCAGAGGGACATGACATTCGGGGGGCTGCTGCTGTCTGACAGTTGCACTAGCTACTACAGAATAAGCTCCACTGAGCATTCCTTCTTCTACTGCCACTATGCACTAAATATTTGGCCCTAGACGTTAAATTTCTAACGAAAAATGCATTCATAAATGCTAATGTAAGAAAATATACAGAATCAAAGAGTATTCTGGTTCATAGATCCTTCGGATATAGCGGCAAATAACCACTTTTGATGTTAAGAGCAATATCAAATAGTTTCTCATTTAAAAAATATTGATGTAAATAGTAGGGACACCATCAAACACCCACAAAGTCTGCTGTCATGAACTGAGAACTTTCTGTGTATTAATTAATTATACAGAATTCATAGGTTTGACATGCAAGCTTCTATGTTCATTTTGATAAACCTGAATATGACACATGGCATATTGAATAAACTATATTCATGCTTAAAACACATCTCTTTATAAAGCATTTCTTTTTTTTATCTGAGGCCTGATTGGTTACTCTCTTTAGATGTTCAGGAACATCTTTTGTTGAAAACAGGCAGATTTTTAGAGTTTTTTGAGGAATTTCCTCCCCAGTCTTTCATAAATTCATATAAATTATAAATTCACATACATAAACTTGCACTAAAAGAAAAAGGTAATCAGATGCTGAGTTGAATTACACATCTGTTGGCTTGAGACAAAATTCAATGTATGCCAAATTGTATTGACCTTTATTTTTCTCAGGAGACTAAATTTCATAAGTGAAAGAGGCACAACATAACAATTAAGATAATTGGTTTTAAGTAATCAGCTCCACTGCATTCACCTATTGTTAGTATATTACTATTTTGAAATCTTTGTATTATACTTTAGAAACATTTAACTTAAAAACAAAAGAAAACTGTATTTCAAGCTGTCATATGGGATTTACCTATAAAATAATCATTGAAGTTATTTATGCAACTTTATATTAACAATCAGTATAAAATGTTATGAGATTAAATTATGTTATCAAGTGACTATGTTTATTTTATTAGTAAGCAAGGTAGTAATTAGAATCAGTTTCTAATTACATATCTGCATATTTTATATTGATATAAATAGCTGCATTAATTTCTTGACACCAAGATGTATATAAACAACCATGATTTATGACCAACAAAGAAAAGAGAGTTGGCTGAGCAAAACAGAATATATAAATGATGTCGCATATATTCAAATGTGATAAAAAATAAAAAAGCTGTTCATACATTTCCATATATATATAATGCAAAATCTTACCAACTTATATCAGTTATCTGAAAGAGCTTGTGTACAGATTCATAATTCAGGAACAAAAACATTGAATGAAATTGAAAGGCAATAAATTTGAAACTGATAAAAGGGAAAAACACTACATTTTTATACAGTGCATAATTAACTTGTTGAATTAATTGCCACAAATATCACTGAGACAACAGTTTAAGTAGGATTTAAAAAAAAAAAGATTAAGCATTTTTAAAGATAATTAAAATATCAACAGTTCCCTTACACAGGGAACAAAATCATAAAGGGTATTAAACCCTCCTCATGCTTCAGGATGTAATCCAGCTTCTATCTGTCAGGGTTGGGCAGAAACTTTTGCTTTGTGCATGTTATCCCATAATTATCCACTAGAGTTTCTTATATTTTACTCTGAAATTTATTGGTACTAGCCATTGGCAGACACAGGATACAAGAACCTGGCCTGCTTTGCTGCAGTTATGTCTCTGTGCTTGTATATATTGTATAGATCTGTTTGTATCTCTCTGATATCAATGGCTATGACTCCACTTGTTAATTTAAGTTGACTTTAACTAAGTTAGTTAAGTCGACTTAGTGTGTCTACACTTAAAATTAAAGTCGACTTAAAGAGGAACTTACAAAGTCGACCTAGAGCATCCAGTGTGGATGCTCTAGGTCGACTTTGTGGGGCTAGGAGGACCTTGGGCATGTCCACGGTGGCGGGGGGGGCACCCCTTGTGTGCAATGGGGCAAAGGAGGAGAGGGACCCTGGCAGGGCATGTGGGCAGGGTGTGACACTCTCTGGATTTAGGGAAGCATTTATGATATTATTTTCTATGGACATCTCATAAATGCTATAATCCATAGGAACTGTGTCATGTTTGGTATCAATAGAAAGGTAGTAATTTGCTGGGAATGATTATATAGTTTATGTCTAGGAATTCTATTTCAATTAGAAGTTAGGAATTTGATGTTATATCTATACTTTAATTTGTGTCATTCTGGAGGAATGCCTTAGACAGGAGGGTGTGAACAACCATTGTCTCCTTAATGTTAAGGAAGCTCCCACCTACAATGGGTCAAAGGGAGAAACTACTGATGAGCCATTAAGGACACAATGCTTGTATTGCTTATGTCCTTAATGGCTCATCAGGTCACTCCCTGGGACCATTGTAGCTGGAAAATTTCTAAACATTAAGGACACAATGGTTTGACACACCCCGCCTCTATCAGCCATTTCAATAAAATAACATAGGTTAAAGTATAGATAGAACACCATATTCCTAACTCCTAATTGAAATAGAATTCCTAGACATAAACTATATAATCATTCCCAGCAAATTACTACCTTTCTCTTGATACCAAACATGACATAGCTTCTATGGATTATAGCATTTATGAGATATCCATTGAAAATAATATCATAAATGCTTCCCTAAATCCAGACAGCGTTACACAGGGTTCTACCCTGCTCTTTGGGGGCATGCCAGGCTCCCCCTGCGCTCCCCCATGGCAGGGAGGGCATTGGGGTAGTCCTGGGGTAGCCCTAAATCAACTTAGGGCTACCCCAGGGCTACATTGGCTTAATTTGACTTTAAAAAGTCGAATTAAGCCTTAAGTCTAATGAAAAGGTGGTTTAATAAAGTCGACTTAATTTTCATTGTCGACTTTATTTTCCTTAAGTCGACTTAAGCAAGCTAGACTTAAGCCAAGTGGACTTAAGCCAAGATTAAATTGACTTAATTTACCAGTGTAGTTGCAGTCTTATAGATTTGAAGAAATGCACTTCATCTAGGTCCTTAGGCAATGGCTCCTTTGTGCAGCCAGCAGGAAGGGAGCCGCAGGCCACTCTTAAAGCTCTGCAGGCCACTTTTGGTCCCTGGGCCATAGGTTAGGAACCCCTGACATAAATGAAGTTTAATTCTGGTTTATACAGATTGTTAGGAAATAGGCACTGGTCTCAGGGTAGTAAGTCGGCATGCTTATGTGTACAGGTGGTAAGATAATGAAAATAATTATTTTTTAATAGTTTAATGAAAATGTATCAACACTGCTGTTTGCAATAGATTATTTGACCAGTTATGCTAATGAGGACCACGTTCTTCAGTCATCACATTGAGTGACGCGCTATTGGGACTGTTCTTATGAGTTCAAGAACAGTTTCACATATATGTTGCAAAATCAGGCCATGAGCAAGATATGAGCTCTTTTGGTCTGAGAAAGGGCCTTCCTTTATGTTTGTATGGCTTCTAGCACACTGCAGATGTTACTAAAAATAAATGCTAAATATCAATAATATGTATATTTTAACTACAGTCTTCAGTGAGATTTGATTGTTGGAGTAGAGTCATGTGCCATGTTCCTGCATTCTGTGAGCTTCTTGTTTAGTGTGCATATGTGGTACTATTGGCTTTGCAATTTCTCTCTCAAAGCTTTTTACAAATTAATTAGGCATGTAGTATCTCTGTACTTCTGGATGGGGAAGCTGAAAAACCAGCCAGACAAATTGCTTTTGAAAACAAGGAAGTGAACCTGCTGATACCATCACTGTAATGTTTCACTTTTTTTTTTGTAATTTCTCACTGCACTGAATTCTCTCTGAAGTTCTAACTGGGAGATGGATTTTATAAATTTTGTTCATTATGCTTTTTTTAAAGGCTAGCATTATTGAAAGAACTGCAGTCACCAACCATTGTTCATCTCTGCAGAGTTCTGAGAAAGCTAAATATACTGAAAGGGATTAGCAGATATGGAAAAATAAAGATTTTAGGTGTGAGAGCTGTGGCTAGACTAAAAAAGGGACTTATTCCAGATGGGTAGCCATATTAATTTAGTTCATAGCTTCTCAACCTGTTGTACATGTACCCCTGGGGGTATACCAGACACAGGTTGGTGTAAGTGTGGCAGCCACCTGCATCCCCCAGTTTCAGCTTCCAGCTGGGAGGCCATTTAGTGTTGGGACTTTATTAAAATTTTCAGCAGCTAGGGGGTACTTCCTACTTAGAAGTTTGAGAAACACTGGTAGTTCAGCAAAATGAACAAGGAGTCCTGTGGCACTTTTAAGACTGACAAATTTATTTATTGCATGAGCTTTTGTGGAAGAAAATCCTACTTTATTAGATGCATGAAATATAAACTGTAGCATGTCAGGTGAATAAATAGGTGCCTAAATCCAACATTTAGGTAACTCTGGGATGCACAGACTGCTGCTCATCTAGTGCCTTATCTTCTAGGATTCCAAGTTACCATGGAATCTAAGTATTATTTTTTTTAGTGGGTACGCACAAAGCTGCCTGAGTCTTGACACCATACAGCTCAAGCCTAAGCCCTCTCTGTCTACCATTCCTGCAGGTCAAACCTGGTAAACGTACTAAGAGTATACCTAATCTCCACAGAAATGCCTTCCCTACACTCATTCTTCTTGGTGTGGTGCACTTTCTTTTGAAGGGTGGGTCCTGCGGTCTTCTGCTTGGCATTTCTTACTGGGAGCTTAGGTTGCTGGCTCCTTGAATCCCATTTTAAGTGTCCTGACTCTCTCTAGACCCTGTATAGGGAGCTAACACATGGCTGTGAATTTCACTAGGCAACCGAAGCCTAAATCTAAGCACTGTAAAACTAAATATTGCAATGTCTAAGTCTCTTTTATGAGTCCAGCCTTTTGCACTAATAGAGCAGGTTCAGTTGGGCCACTGAAGAATTTAGGACTGCTCTGGAAGGATGAGAATTTCCAATAACCTGGAAGAATCCCTGAAAAGTATAGTTTGCTGCTGCTAAAAGAATATAGCTATTTCCAAACTACCCCACCTAGCTGAATAAAATGAACCTGAAGAGCAATATAGGTTAACATAAAATGTCACAAAAGATTAGGGTGATTCCAGAGCAATTTCTGGGGGTTATTTGCTGAAGGCAGTGGAGATAGGTAAATTCAATACTAGAGTGAATGCTTTCCTTCACTCCCCTATGAGACACTAAATCTAATTGCACTGCAATTTCTTTCCTACCAATCTGTTTCATACCATCAGTACCATTAAATTGAATAAAAACATGTGATTCACTCAAGCCTTTGTTAATCTCTTATAACTTAATTAGGTTTTAGGCACACTGTTGTCATGAAGGGAAAGTGCTGACTGGAGATACAGGTCATCACCTGACAGAATCATGTGTATTGGTCTGGAAGCCTTTCTTTCTTTCTTTCTTTCTTTCTTTCTTTCTTTCTTGGACTCACAATTGTGCATTATTTCTCCTCTCTGTCAGTGGATTTCCTCAAACTATGGCCATAGCTTTACTGGCACCTGAATCACTCACTTTTTTGTCTGTTATGTTAATTTTGGGTAGGTGTTGTTGATTTTTTTCCTCCCTAGTTAAGTGAACGAGACCACATATTTGAGTCATTCACTTCTTTGTTGTCTTGTGCTATAATTACTTGAAAGCAAAGTCCTTAGATTAGTGGAGTTCAATAATTCCTAGATTGATGGGGCAGGATGGGCAGAGCTATGTAGAAGATATTTTAACTCTCCTACAAAGAGGTTTTTGACATCTGAAGAAGTCTAAAAGGTTCATTGCAGTTCCTCAGTATTAAGTAGCCATGGAATTAGAAGGAGTTAAGTCACAGCATAAGCTTCCATTAGGTGAAAATAACCAGTTCACTTTTCCAGTCATTCCCGATATCCCCTCTCATAGGACAAGACAGTGATTGTACCTCATTTCTCTTAGCCAAATAGAGAGGATGGCACAAGTGTACTTCATCTGCACCAAAAAGTAACGCTCCTTTTGAAGGGTAGAAAGCCATCTTTATTTTATTATTTATTTGAATGTTGCTCATTCAGGATATCTTGAAGTCTTGAGTAACTCAGCCAAACAGAAACATCCAGCTAACATCTGGAAACATTCCAGCTAGTAGTAGGCAGAGTAATTGCTCTAAGGATCAACTTCTTCCTTTCTGTGGGGACTACAAAGTGTATTTTGCTAAAAGCTGAAAAATAGGGGAAGAAGACAGATCCACCTCATAGATGGAACAAACTTCTCTGATGTTATTTCCTTTTAACTCCATCCCTTTCCAGAATCATAATGAAAATAGAGTGTGCAGTTCCAAGAAAGTTACAAAAATGGCTTTCTCAAAATATATAAAGGTCTCTGCCTCAGAGACAAAGGAGGTGAAGATGAGCTATTTCCTCTGTCAGGGACTACGTTCACACTATCATGATATTTTCATTGTCTAGGTTAAAGAAAAAAAGAGAAGGGAAAAAAAAAAAAAGAATGTCAATAAGAGAAAAGCACAAGGGTACCAGGAATGGAAGAAGTAGATTTTTTGTTTTCCCAAAAAATCTGTGATTTCTATAAAAAATTCCATTCCAAAAGAGAAACAAATTTTCTGAAATTTCCTATGAAGCAAAGATTTTTAAAAAATCATTTCAAGTTGAACACTTTGGTTTGATAAAACTGAAATATCTTCTTCTGATATTGAATTTTCATTTTATATAATGCAAAATAAAAAAAGGAACAAAATCATTTTGAAATGGAAAACCAAAACTTTCCATTATGAAAAGCTTGGAAGGTTTAAATCTAACTGAAATGCTTCTTTTGTGTTTTACTTATGAAATTAACTAATGGCAAAATTGACATATTTCCACAAAATGTTTTGCTTCCAACAGATTTTCATTTTCTGAGGGAAAACTGAACTTTTGGAAAACTTCCTACCATTATTACATTATATGAACTATACTAATCTATCCATTAAAGAGTGATTTTGTAGAATTAGCCACACTGGTGGATGATATGTATCACCCTTTATATGTTCATCCTTCTATTCTACTTCACATATCTAGTATCATAATAGAAGTGGATCTCTTACTGTGCATGATTCAACGGAAGCTGCAGGTACTCAGCATCTCTTATGATTAGACGTTTAAGGCTTGATCCACACAGGGAGTTAAGCACCCAAGTGCCACCTTCATCCATAACTTAGATCCTCAAAACCCCTGTTCATCTGGCCTTTAACACTGAACCCTACCAGGATTCTCATACTAGGTGTTATCTCAGCCATTTGTACTGCAGGGCTTGATCTAACAGGTGTGCACACGAAGAATGGAGAAGGTGCTCGCCTTCTCCTCATAACATTTAAGCTCAGTGTTTAGAACAAGCATTGAGGATTTGAGAGACTTAGGGTTAAAATGACCTTCTTCCAGATGTAGAGCAGAGATTTGAGCCCAGGCTACCTACCTCCCATCTCAAGTGAGTGTCTGAGCCACTGGCCATATGGAGTATTCTAGTTGGGTCTTCCTCAGTCTCTCCTCTCCCAAGTTGTATAACTAAATATGCATTGAGAAAGGCTGAAAGTGAGAGTAGCTCCATAAATCAGTGGTCAAGGCATCCATCTGGGATTCAGAATACTTACCTCCTTGTTCTAATGGATATTTAATTATTCTTATGAAGTGGAATGATTTCAAGAAATGAGACAGAAGGATATAGCATCAGGGCATTCCCTTGGGAGGTGGGAGACCTGGGTTCAAATAATCCCTATTCCTTAACAGGTAGGGGGGAATTTGAGTGCATATCGCACACATTGGGGGAGTGCTCTAGCTATTGGGTCTAAAGGGATACCTCTTCTCATTCATTTCTTTGCGAGTAAGATAGGTACCTCACTACAGCAGAGGATTCATGCCTCTGAATCCCTATCAGAGGGAGGTGCTTTCCTCTAGCCCAGATTTAAGCACCTGACTTCTTTTGAGGGATGTGGCTTAGGTTATGCCCCTTTCCTCTGCATTTCCTATTGGCTAGCTTAGGTGGCTCCAATCTCAGCTTGCTAACATTTGTGGATCCATTCTTAGTCACAAATGCACCTTGCCACCTTTGCATTACCTAAGAAGCCTTTTTTATCTAACTCGATACTGTTGATTTCACTAGTTGGCAGGTCAGCAAAACATTAAATATTGCTGTGCTGAGTCTAAATCCCCTTTTGAATCTAGTCCTAAAATAGGAATCTATCCTTGATTTTTGTAGGTTAAATATTCCCTTATTTTATAGCAAGTTTTGCAAACTGTTTGAGAAGAACTTTTCTTATAGAAGAGTAAAAGAGCAGGGCCAATGAGGTTATTACCTGTGATTAACAACTCTATAAGTAAAACAAAACCCTACTATATGGGCTAAACAAACTTGATTCGTCACATCCACATTCCATCTATGGTAGGAGAAATTAATATGTAAGTGAAAGTTGGAGATCCTAACTACTGATAAGATCAGAGCTTGCTTAGCATGTAGGATCTGGTAAGAGTATAGACTCAGGAGAGTGGAATGTGGACTAAAAGGAGAGGAGGTAAGACAGATGTTTGCTAAAAATAATATCCCAATGGTATTATGAGAGGTATCCATGAGACAGCATTATCCATTGGATGGAGCTGCAAATTCGAATAACATATCTGCTGCCAGCTTGCTCTATGGATTTAGGGGAGTCATATAACCTCTTTGTGACTCAGTTTTGCTTTTGCTCAAAAGAAGAATAGTACTCAACAGTAGGGCTCAATTTTTGTTCAGTACTTTGAAACTGTTAAGCATTAAATGAGTGCTAAATATTATTACATTCCCTCCCCCCCATTATGCTAATTTTTCTTGTTAATTTGTTTCTGGAGTTTCCGTATTTCTCCATCTCAGTGTAGTGCCTAATCAGAGTATCTCATATTGAAACTGCAAGTACTTACCAAAAAAGCAGGATGCTCGGGATCTTTGTACCTATCAGTTTCCAAGAACAGTGGCATCTGAGTGAAGGCCTTTCCTTACCTCAGATGATTGGGTTGTGGGTACCCAGCAAACAGTAAAATCCTAGCATTTCTTCTCTACATCTACCTTTCTTTTGTGAAAAGTTTTTTTGAGTTATAATTGTGACTTTTGTGATTATTTCAAGCGTTCTTAAATTTAAGTACAGGTATATTAGAAAGTGGTGGCTTTATCTGTAAGACAAAGAGAAACTAAATGTTCTTTTCTTTCTCAGCTTTTATGTTTTTCCTGTAGCACATTGCAGCTTTCCCTCCTCCTTCCCACATCTATTTCTCCACCTCGAACAGTATCTCTCCTCCTGTGATCCTTCATGTTGTAGTTCAATTCATTATATTTTAGGAAACAGGAGTTCATTAATATATACTCCAAAATATAAAGTATGTACACTATAAAAAGGTAGTTTAACTTTATTTAATGTAAAACATGGGAGGGAGAAACTATTGATAAGCTTAAAATTAATGATAGAAGTATTGGTAGTTGAGATAAATTCTAATTTGCAACAGCTTGAAAAAATATTGAATAATGTGTTCTAAAATGTCTTGAGTCAGTATTCCTACAGCAGTAATATGGTGCCTGTATTCTACCAGTAGAAGGAGAGTAAAAGTATTGCCTGCATTATTAAACATCACTAGGAAAGGATTCTATCCAATTATAGGTCCATTTTTTTCAGATGCTATAGCAGAAGGGTCAGAAGCCATTTGTAAGGAACCTTCCCCACTTAATTTGCTCAATATACAAGAGCTAGCAGAGTTGGAAGACAGCACATTCTGTCCCTGTCTAAGGGTTGGTACAATAGATACATTCTCACTGAATGCTGGAGAGCACCCACTCCTTAGTACAGGCATGGGAGGATGGCATAATCTGTCTCTGGCTATGTCTACACTTAGAAAATAAGGTTGACTTTCTTAAGTCACCTTAAAGGTGACCCTATTAAGTCGAATTAGAGAGTCTACACTAGACACTCTAAGTCAACTGGATAGGTAGAGGGAGAGCCAGACTTACAGGCCTGGCTCTCCCCAGACCAGGAAGCCGCTTGCTGGATCTCCCCGAGACAGGCAAGCCACGGGCGGCTTGTCCCGAGGAGAGCCAGCCGGCACACAGCTGGCTCTCCCCGGGATGAGCTGCCCCCGGCTTCCTAAGGAGAAGGGAGCCTCTGGGGCTCTCCAGCCAGGGTTCCAGCAGGGGATTCCCTCCAGCTGGAGCCCTGGCTGGAGAGCAATTCTCCTCAGGACCGCGGCTCCTCTTGCAGGGAAGCCGTGGGTCTGGGGAAAAGGGAACAGGGGCTCCCCTGTTAAGTCAACTTAAGCCTTAATTGGATCTAAAATGAGGTGTTATTAGGTCAAATTAAGCTTTCCTTAAGTCAACTTAAGGAAAGCCAAGTGTGGACGTGGAGTAAGTTAGGTCGACTTAAGCCTTCTTAAGTCGACCTAACTTGTAAATGTAGACGCACCCTCTATGAGTGCAATATTCCTGAGTGCTAATATTATGAACTGAGGCCATTTTCCTGAAAGTTACTTCTTGTAGATGCAGGGATCCATGCATGAGAAGTAACTTTCAGGATCAAGGCCCAAGGACCCATTTTATCTCCCCACAAGTCTATGGCAAAACTCCCATTAACTTCGATGTAAAAAGAGTCAGGCCCAAATAGTTAACTATCTGAAAAAGTATAATGTACTGTATCTCCTCTATTGGTTCTGTGGGCACACACTCATAAGGTGAGGGATGTGCTTTACTTCCTGAGGTCCCAATCATTGCGCCAATGTAGCCTCCCTGTTGAAATCATGATTCCTTTCACTGGTGATGTGGATTATCTGAATGGATACTGTAATGGTGGTGCCTTCTGGGAAATAATGGGTACTCCACCTTAACAGTGAATAATGGACTCACTTCATATATAAGTACACAATTCTTAAATTACAAACTTCAATAAAATTCATATAAACAATAAAAATTGCAAACACAAAAATTACAAAGAACAAGTTATACTAAATAAATATATATGAATACTGCTAGATTGTTAAATTATATACATACACACACAGTCATCCATAGGTGGTGTCGTAAACTCCTTAATTCTGATTATTAAGTCATTTCTCTAACATGTCAGTCCGAAATCCAGGTTCCTATTTGAAGTGCATTTGTAGATGTGGCAGGTATAGTGGTCCAGAGTCTGTCCTGGCTGAAAGGGTCTGATGATCCACAAAGTAGTCTGGAGCTCAGAAATAGCTTTTCAGCCCCAACAGAGTATTTGAATCCCCCTCACACTGCTAGCACTAACTGATATATAAGCTTTCTGCTTTGCCTCCTGCCTTAGGTAACTCTCAGCAATCAGACTGTGGGCTGTGGGCTGTGGCAGCTGAGGCAGCTAGCTGAACTTTCTGTTGGGCAGTCACTCCATTCACAATGGTGTGGCAGGCTCTGTGGGAACCTAACTCAATGGAGTTCCCCACCTGAGGACAGGGAAAACCATAAAAACACTTAATCTGTGTGTCAAGCTCTATGCTCCCTTCCTCTCTGGCTTGCTCTACTTACCCTTTCTCTCTTTTCCCTTTCAACTGACACCCAAAGGCAGGGCTACCTCCTCTCTCCGAAACTTCTGATCTCTGGGGTGGAAAGCCAGTTATAGCTCCCCCATGAGGATATATCTGCTTTAGTTCCCTTTAGCCTTCTGTCTGCTTAAGGGAGGGTCACCTGGCAATGGGGCTACAATGCTTCTGGGATGCAATCTTTGGCCCTTGCTGGGCACCAGGTAAGTTTCACAGTCCCCCTTATGGTAAGGGGGTCAGAAGTTTATGAAAGTATGATTTTTTTTTTAGTATGTGAAACAGTATGACATAAATAATGACAGTACATTACAAACCAGACACACGCACCTACATACATACCTTATAATAAAGTGGGGCTCCAATATTAACATGGTGAGCTCTACAAAAATAAGTAGCCATAAAACAAATTCAAACACTGATCATAAAATTGTTCCCAAAACCCAGCAATGCTGTAGAAAGTGAATTGTATACCACAAAAATAGAGACAATATAAAAAAGGTTAAACAGCCACTGTCACTTTATTTGGGAGTGAAAATATATTTCCCAGGAAAATACCTTTTTTTTTAAAGAAAAGTAAATTTCATGCACATGCATAAATGATTCCTTGAAGACTATTAGTTTCAAATCAAAACACATGCTGCTCAGGATCCCATTCTACTGTGAAACCATAGTGAGTTTAAAATTATTTTAAAATATTATACTGAAGTCTTCAAAAATATATACCTCTCAAAGGCACCCTTCCAGAACAGTGCATGAGAAATAAAGATCTGTGTTTGGGGGCTCAACAAGTTGACGTTGTTCCTTTAAATACAGAGGAAATGTAACTATGATGAAGCAAGACTCTTCACTTTCAACATGACACAAGAACATAACATTAATACACAGGTACAGTACAGCTGATGCTTGATTGTAATTATCACGAGCAGTGCCACTAGTGGCAGCCAGGGACCAAGCTCATCTTCCTTTGTTATCCCTGGCCATCTGTATCCTATCAATTGGCACACACAGCTAAAATGATTTTCATAAGGCTCCTTCATCTTTCACACAACAGTAATAATATGGAACAATCTAACTTATTTTTCATTAGATTAATTTAACATAATGTCATTACAATTAAATCATAGTCAACATTAAAAGAATAATTTCTAAGCGCATCTTATTAGCTCCAAGTCTATCACTTGGCATTGCTGCATCTGAAGTGCAAGGTGGATAAAGAAAATGGAAGGCATTATTTCCATGTGCTGATAAATTATAGGAAAGGAATAAAGCGGTGTTGATGCATTGTATGGGGGCCATCAAAGCATTCACCACTGGGAAAAAATAGAGGGGAAAATATGGCAGGATATCAATAAAACTGGGAAGTAGGTTGCCTTTAAAGTATGTTCGGCAGGATGACTGAACAATGTGTCCGCCAGACACCTGCTAATTGTTGAACATTTTTCTTTTAGAAGGGCTGAAAATGGTTTTCTGTGGGGAAAGGGCACAGAAAAATATTGTAATGAACACAGTGGGTCATTATGGGGTAATCTCTGCCAGCTTCTGAGAATTAGTTTGTAGGCGGAATAGATTGATCTCAGACCATTATAAGTGTGGCAGGAACCCAGATTGACATTTGTTTCAAAGAAACCACTGTGTTACCAAAAGTAAGAACAGAAAGGATCAGAGAACAGAATTAACAGAGGGACAATGCATGGGCAGCAACTGTAAAAAAAATGAGCCTAGGAAAAGGAACCTCTGTAGGATGGAGGAGTGAAGAAAGGGGGCCTTGAGGAGGGCTGAGAAAGGGAGTGGCTCAACAGAAAAGGAGCTATGTGGACACACTGGGTATGTCTACACTATGGTTAGACACCTGTGGCTGGCCTTTGTCAGCTGACTAGAGCTCGCAGGGCTCAGGCTATGGAGCTGTTTCACTGCAGTATAGATTTCCAAGCTCAGGCTGAAGACCAAACTTTGAGACCCTCCCACCTCACAGGGTCCTACAGCCTGGGCTCCAGCCCGAGCCCCAAGTCTACACTGCAATGAAACAGTCCCAAGAGCCAAAGTCAGCTGACAGAGTCAAGCCATGCGTTTTTATCTGCAGTGTAGACATATCGATTTTATGGCTCGGAGTGGGCCAGGTTGCCCCTGGGAAGGAAGCTTGGCCAGGAGACCTGGTGCGGAAAGACAATGTAGCATTTCAGTCATGATTGTGGTAGTTTTTAGTTTAAATTACAACAGCAGACTTCAACATTGCTGTCATCATATCTGAACTGTTTTAAAACAAAGAACAATCTCTTAAATTTAATTTTATATTTCATTGTGAGGATATCAACAGGACTTTGGGACATTTTAATACACAAGGAAACCTCGATGGCCATTTAAATACAATTCCTCTAGGAGAGCACAATTAACTTGTACACCACAATATTTCTTTTCTTCAATTTGTCTGAATCATTTTAAACAACTTTTATAATATTTCCTCCTCTTGCTGCTGGTGAACAAACCAAATTCTATAATAGAAATGCTAACGGTGAATAAATTTGGATTTTGATATTAACCAAAATGACCTGAAAGATCAAAACTTGCAGAAGCTCTTCTAATGAATGTAACTTTATACTAAAGACTAGCATTCTCCATTCCCATCCCTGTTTATCTATTGATCTATCATCAGGAAAATGCACATGATTAACCAGAAAAAGAAACAAATAATCTCGCCATGAATTTTCTCCTAATTACAAAGCTGACAACATTTAAGTTTACAAAATTGTAAAAATTGTGTGTGACACAGTCTAATTTGGCTTGGCAGGAAAATTAAGCTGTTTGTACCTTTCAAATATCTGACTGTAGCTTGAAGAGATGCATCCTTCCCTGCTCTAGGCACCAGAGACCTCTTCTCATAATTTGACTCAGTCTTCCTCCTTCTGCTCCCTATGCTGGAACTTTACAGTTTTTTTTCTGACTCGCTACATACTTTCTCCTTCCTCTTTACTCTATCTCATCTTCTTCAGTCACCTCCCTGTCCAATTGTAAGTCACTGCTGCTGTGCCTTATATTACTCAGTCTAGCATTTCTCCAACTGGGGATTCCTACACAAAAGGGGCTGGCAAGACTATTTGGAGTTGGGGCGGGGGGAATAGCAGCTGCTAGCAGGGCACCCACATCTGAAAGCAGTGCTTCTACCACCAGCAGCAGCACAAAGGTAATGTAATATAGTAGGGGGGGTCATCACTTTTTGGAGAGGGGTCATCATAGCTGGAAAGATTTTCAAGTACTTTTGCTGGTGTCTCAGCAAAAGAAGTCTGAGGCCTCCTGTGTAGCCTCACCTATTCTCCTTATGTAGTAGGCAGGAAATCTGTACTTACATTGTAAGTTTTCTCCACCCTGGAATCTGATTAAGTGGGCCTTTGCCCACAAAAGCTCATGCGAAAAATAAATCTGTTAGTCTTTAAAATGCCACAAGACTCCTTTTTTTCTTGTAATGCAACATGCTTATTCTTTAATTAAATCCTCACTAAATATAAATCTTGTAAATAATATGAATTGCATGAATGTTAAATACGATATTGCTTTTCATATTTAGCATAGAAAAAGTAACAAGAAATACATTATAAATCATATACTTCTATACAGCATTTCATATAGTTTAGTGCCTAGATTCCACAGAGACTGTGCTATATAAATACTTAAGACAGACATGACTTGAATAAAACATCAAAAAAGTGACAGCAGGATGAATGTCATTTTATGTACTCGATCAGTGTCTTTTATAAAATGATAATTTTGAACTCTTTTTTGCAAGTTAGGGTTTCATTATAGTCAAGTTCTAAAGAGGTAGCCGTGTTAGTCTATTGCAGAGAAACAAACAAGGAGTCCGGTGGCACTTTTAAAGACTAATAGGTTTATTTATCGCATGAGCTTTCATGGGATAAAATCCCACTTTGTCAGATGCTTTGAAGATAGTGATTGGAGAACTGTGCAATACTCTAATTTCTCAAAGCTAGGGGATTTTTTCTTCTTTTGCAGGAGACCTGGGATTGTCCCAGAGAGTTGCATTGGACTCCACCATTTTTAAAGCTGTGTAGTTTCAGCAGGATCAAAATATAAGAGCTCATACAAGCCTTTTCTTCCATGTTGATTCATGTTGTTTCTCACCTCTGAGTTTCTATTTGAGTCAGACTACCTGTCTCCTATCACCTCATTTTCCATTTGGTAGGCTGACAGCTTACTATATCTGCAATGATGAAACTGATGGGAACTTTTATCAGAAAGTTAAAAATGAAACATATGGGAACTTTTGTCAGAAAGTTAAAAATCACCAGATAAATTTTCATTTCAAAACCCCTCTGGGAATGCATAAATAAATATAACATGACTGCATCAAAGAAGAATGACAGCATGATTTTCTTCTTATCCTGACTTTTTTTTGTTTAGTTTCGTATAACTTATAAAATACTTATGCTTGTAGACTTCAATAGGAAGGCACTGAAATGTTGTCACATTTCCATTATTTACCCACGATAATATGTTTTTCTGATTTTTAATAATTGCATCCATTTTTAAGGACACAGTTTTGAACTTGCAACCTTCTGACCGCAATCACTTGGGGGCATAAATGTCAGCACTTACATATTTAATGAGCTCTCCTGTAAGTACACTTGGGTAGTTCATGTTGCATGTTAGAACAAAGCTCTGCCACAGGCCTGCTGCATTGTCTTGGGCAAGTCACTTGACTTCTTGGTGCCTTTGTTTCTACCAATGAAATGGAATTAAAAATCCTATCTTGCTTTGCAAAATACTCTGAGATCTATAGCAGAATGTGGTAAGAAAGAGGTAGGCATTATTATTATTGTTATTATTATTATTATTTCTACCAGAAAATAAGTATGGGCACAAAAATGGAGGGAGATTTATGTATATCCTTTGGACTGATGGAACATTATTTGCAGATATTGTTTACTTTAATTAAATTTTAATAAAAAATCTGTCTCAATCTAAAAACAAAAATATAATAAAATGAAATGGAAGCACATTTAAAATTGGCAAAAGCACGCACTTTTTACAAAGGGTCTAATGAAGCTGTGATGTTCACTGCCATAAGATAATACTGAGGGGAAAATTCAGTCATATTCCAGAGTTAGATATTTGCATGATCAAGAGGAACATTATCCAAAGTCACCTTAGCAAGTACCACCCTCATTAAAGGAATATCACCACTCAGGCTTCGTGATTCAATCTTTAGCAGACAGGGATAGAGTATATTATTGCCTAATGTTCATAAAAATAATTTTACATCTTCCTCTGAAACATCTTATATAGTAGCTGCTCTCAGAGACAGGATACTGAACTAAATATACCACTGATTTCTTTTCTTATAATTTCTGTTAGAAATGTTCAGAAAAAATATATAAATATTTTTGGACAAATAAAGTGGATTAGATGTGGGTACATCATGTGTACTGGAAAATATTCTCAGTGAATTTTAGGCCATTTTTCTGTTTGCTAATTATCTCTGAACAGATATTGTTTTATTAATACTGTATATTGTTAATAATTCAAAATTATTCAGTAGGTGGTTTGTGTGCACAACTTTGAGCTTGTGGATTATTTGTGAACTCCTCACTGCAAATATTGTTTGGTGAATTTCCTATAATGGAATAGTGCCAAATCTGCACAGGGGTCTGGGTGTGGTGAATAAGTGGATTGCATTCCCCATTTCAGCCACAGAAATGATCTCTTCACCATTGTGGCGCACTTGTAGGCTGGTGCTAAAGGCTGTAATGAAGGCAGGCTAGGGAAAAGATCATAGCATCTACATGTATGCCTAGTTAATTGACATGGAGGAGTTATTGTTGCTACTGCAGCCTACAAGCTTGAGTTATTACCACTTTGTGGAAGGGCTGCCCTATTGAAGGAGGAAAAAACTCAGAGTATGTGATTCTGTTTCCACTGAATGATTTTACCTTAGTATACACTTACCGCCGTTTTTGGCGGCAGTTGACAGGAGATACGCAAGATACGTAAAATACTTTGCATATCTCCCAATGACTTCTTAAATCCACCCTACACACTACACTAAGTCGACCAGAAATGGCATCTGGTCGGCATAGTGTAAGTACAGTTATGGATCTGGTATTCCAGCTCCAGTTTGGTTATTGATTTAACGAGTCTACACAGATGCCTCAGTCGAAAACTGAGGCTCACGCTAATGGCAGCGACTTTGCTGCCGCCACTATTGAATCATAGAATCATAGGGCTGGAAGGGACCTCATGAGGTCATCTAGTCCAACCCCCTGCTAAAAGCAGGATCATTCCCACTAAATCATCCCAGCCAGGGTTTTGCTAACCAGACCTTAAATATCTCCAAAGACGGAGATTCCACCACCTTCCTAGGTAACCCATTCCTATGCTTCACCACCCTCCTAGTCAGAAAGTTTTTCCTAATATCCAACCTTGACCTCCTCAGCTGTAACTTGAAAACATTGCTCCTTGTTCTGTCCTCTGTTACTACTGAGAACAGCTTTGCTCCCTCCTCTTTGGAGCACCCCTTCAAATAGTTGAAGTTTGTTATCAAATCCCCCTTCAGTCTTTTCTGTAGACTAAATAAGCCTAGTTCCTTCAGTCTTTCCTCGTAAATCATGTGCCCCAGCCCCCTAATCATTTTTGTTGCCCTCCGCTGAACTCTTTCTAATTTGTCCACATCCTTTCTGTAGTGGGGAGCCCAAAACTAGACACAGTATTCCAGATGTGGTCTCACCAGTGCTGAATAGAGGGGAATAATCACATCCCTCGATCTGCCAGCAACACTTCTACTGATGCAGCCCAAAATGCCATTGGCCTTTTTGTCAACAAGAGCACACTGTTGGCTCATATCCAGCTTCCCGTCTACCATAACCCCCAGGTCCTTTTCTACAGTGCTGCTACTTAGCCAATCAATCCCCCAGCCTGTAGCAGTGCATGAGATTTTTCCATCCTAAGTGCAGGATCGATCTAGCCAGTTTTCTATCCACCTTATAGTCCACTCATCCAACGCATACTTCCTTAACTTGTTGACGAGAATACTGTGGGAAACTGTATCAAAAGCCTTGCTAAAGTCAAGGTATACCACGTCAACAGCACGTGGTATAACCACGTCTTCCTGCATCAACAAATCCAGACTTGCCCTCTAATTTCAGCTTTGCAGGATCAGGCCCTACATTCTTCTTCCTAAGCAAGGGAAGACTTCAAAAATTTGCCCTTCATGTAGAGATTGCAATGAGGGATGAGACATGGCCTATCATGAGATGATTTTTAATTGAGGATAAGCAGCTCACAGAAGGAAGACTTATAATGTACACTGACGCATGCATGATAGAGCAAATATGAAAGCACAGGACTCTTTAAACTGTCAGAGGTATAACAACATCCAGTGGCTGAAAGTTAAGTCAGTAAAATGAGAATAATTAATCACTGGAAAAGATTACCTCAAGATGTAGTAAATTCTTCACCACATGGAGCCTTTAAATGAAGATTGTATGCTTTTTTTTGCAGGATTCATTGGGTATCTATGGCCTGTGTTATGGAGGAGGACAACATTATGTCATCATAATGATTCCTTTTAACCATGAAATTTATGCATGAGTCTACATGGGAGAAAGAGAAAGTTGGCATATAGAAGTCTGTATCCCTAAGAGATTTTAGTTGCTCTGAACTAGGGATTTTTTGGCTAGGTTTCCCTTGCTCTGAGGAGACCTTTTGCAATTCTCGACAATGGGAAATATTTTATTTCACTGGTCATTAAAATGTCCTTTTTATTTGCAGACGAAGAGAGAGGTCGAGGTCTTGATCACCACTGCCCTCCTCAGATCATCAATATTAAAGTTCCTCAAGATTATACAGGACATAACTTCAGCTGGTGGAAATCAGGATGTGACTCTACATCTCCTCATATGCTTACTAAACAAATGATCAAGGTAGAAATTAATCATCTTTAAAATGTTTAATCAGTGGAATGCTTTAAAATGTAATATTTCTTTAAATGTTAATATTTTACACAGTTTAATTTGAGACTTTGATTTTAAATTATTTAGTCTTCGGTAATGCTGAATGAAACATGCCTTGAACGAAAAGACGAAACCACGCTTTGTGTCAACAAATATGTCATTGTATTTACAGCAGATCTGAATTATCCACTCTGAATTTCCAGTGTTTTAGAATGTGGTTGTTTTTCTTGCACAATACTATGTCTGGGAGAAAAACACTTTGGCTATGTCTACACTGGCAAGTTAGTTCCAATTAAGGAAGCTTAATTCGAACTAACTAAAGCCATGGCTACACTAGGCTTTCATTAGTTCGAATTAAGGGCTTCCTTTATTCAAACTAATAAATTCGAATAGGCTATTCGAAGTAAGGGTTAATTCAAACTAGTTAGTTCGAATTAACCATTGTGACCATGTTAGTTCGAACTAATTGCTTATTTCGAACTAACCAGCCCACTGAACTCAATGTAATTCGCTAATTAAGTTAATTCAAACTAACTAAAATTAGTTTAAATTAGTTAGTTTGAACTAACTAAATTGAACTAATTTTAGCAAGTGTATACATAGCCTTTGTTACCTTTTCAAACACAATCAGGAAGACTGTCCATCTATTATCAGGTTGGGAAAGATCCTGGGAAAGAAGTGCCTGTGGAGACTGTGTGAAACTGAAGTTGAACAGAAGTTAACTCCTGAGATAGAAGTAACTAGTTGATGGATCTAAATTTAGTATTTTGTTTGGATGTGTAAAGCATCTCTAACAAAAATTAGTAAATGCAGCCCCTTAACAAAAAAAAAAAAATACTTTTGAGGACAACCTAAAAATATGTTTGACTGTCACCCCAGCTGATCCCTGTGTTGGTGAGATGTCTTATGCAACAGATCTGCTATCAAATATCAGTTGGGCATTTGCTGTACAGATAAATTACCCAAATAGAGGTTACTAATGCTGCTGCAGGTTAAAAGAGAACAATGAGAAAAATTATGGCAATACTTCATTAACTCAGAAGAATATTGCCAGGAGATCTGCAAGTTGGTCAGATATGACAATGAATGGGCTATATAAGTACTAAATACTCATCTTTTGCAGTAATCCTTAACCTGGAAGAATAACAGTCCACTCCTTCCTAAGTGACACTGCCTGTGGACCACACCAGGACCAATAAGTCCAAGGTTCCTTGTGGAGGGGGTGGCAGGACTCAGCCATTAGCTTACTGGTTTTCTACTGTGAAGTTGGATACTTAATATGTGGTGTCCCCACTTATTGGCTGGGTGTCTAAATTTATTTATAGCTCCTATAACTAGAACTGGTAGAAAATTCTCTGACAGAATAGTTTTCTGTGAAAGAATGCAGATTTATTGAATTAAAATACTTTGCTGAGGTGGTTTGGTTTTAATAAAGAACCCTAATCGATTTTCTACCAGCTTGCCAGCTCAGCTCCTGAAATCCTTGGAAATGCTGGCTTAGTCAGTAATATCACAGCTTGAGAGCTTCAGGCTCCCAGCTCCACTTCATCCAGCCATAAGGAATTTCATTTTGAAACATTCTATTTTTTTCCCAAAACGATTCTCATCCCCCTCCAGATTCTCTTTCCTAGAGAATTTCCAAATATTTGGGGTTTGCTCTGAATATAACAAAACCAAATTTCAAAATTTAGGAAACTTCTGAGAAATGGAATTATTTTCCTCTGAAAAGTTCTACCTCTAATATCTAGGGGTATATCTACACTGGCAAGTTAGGTCGACTTAAGGATGCTTAAGGCAACCTAAACAAAGCTGCATCCACACTGGGCTTTTCTAAAGTTGACTTAAGCATTTCCTTAAGTTGACTTAACACCTCCTTTTAGGTCAACTTAAGCCTTAAGTCGACTTCTTAAGTTCACTTAAGGCCAGTGCAGATGGGGATTAATGCTAAGTCGATTTTATTCAGTCAACTTAAAGCCAATATAATGGCTATCTCTGCTGTTAAGTCGACTTAACAAGATGGACTTAAAGTGTAGCCAATTTTGTTAAGTCATCTTAACAAGGTCTACTTTCAGTCGACTTAAAGTTGACCTTGTTAAGTCGACTTAACAAGTCAACTTAACTTTGTAAGTGTAGACATAGCCTAGGATACCAATATTATATTTAAAGAACCAGTTTTCTGTAAGATGAAAAACTTTTCATTTTGAAAATATTTTTTTTTAATTAAAAGAAGATGCAACGGAAGGCAAGAAGGAAAAGAAAAAAAATGTATGAAAATCAAAGTAACAGCTATAAAAATAACTTAATTAAACCCCTACTAAATACTGAGATGTTCTCTCCCTCAATCACATCTCCTCTAGTATCTAAATATTATAAGAATACCACAAACAGTATATGACTATATAGTAAAATAGGTGCCACAGAGTCTGCCTGAAAATATCAGGTGGTCTGTGCATGCTCTTCATTGCCATGGAGTTGTAAAGGTTGATGGAAGAATAGAAAAATGTCAGTGAATAACCCAAAAGGTGTTACAAGCCTGACTGCCATTTAGTTGTGTGGCGGTGCTGACATATCCCTGTAACTTTGAGTGAGCCTTTGGCCTTATCTACACTGAAAAAATTGTGTTGATCCACATGGATTGACACCATGGGATCAATTGAGCAGCCAGTGTAGACCTGCTCAATCAATCTCAGAAGTGCTCTGCAGTCGACTCTGTAACTCCACCCCTCCAATTGGAATAAAGTGACATCGACCGGAGGGCACTTCAAGTTGACGACACTGAGTGAAGACAAGCAAGGTAAGTAGATGTAACTAAGTCAATGGGAGATAATGCATTCTGTGGCACGTTGATCTCCCATTGACTTAGCCCCCCAGTTAGGACTAGGCCTAAATCTTTTTGCATACATAGACAGCAGGTCTTTCTCATCTCAGAGCCTTTTCCTACCTACCTAAGGGCCTGTCTGCATTAGAAGATCTTAGGACTTTCTTTTGAACCCTAAGGTTAACCAAGACAAGATGCATAAACACTGAGTGTGAAATGTTAGTTAACTCATATTATTCAACACATATTGTAACACAACATAATTTCCCACCATTAATAAGCCCCACATGTGGTGTACCCAGTAATCACTGCTAAGATTTCATCTCACTGTGTGTCAGACAGGTAGAGTTGCTTCATCTCTGGTCTTCTGGTGCAAGAGAGGCCATCTGTGTGATTCTAGCTGTTAGTCTTCTATCCTGGACAGTGAAAATGGAATCTCCTACTCTTTCCACCTCCTTACCCAGACCAGTCTGGTTTTAGAATTTTCCTGCTGGTTTTGTGTTGTGACTGGTAATTGCTTGTGCAGGGAAAATGGCTTCTTTCCCTACCCAATGCCTTCTGTGGCTGAGTTCTTTTGGAAACAACTAGCTGAGGGTGAACCTCACTGCTTGTGAATGCTTGTGATCTGCTGGGTTCTGACAGCTAAGTAGCCAAGTGGAATAGAAATACCTAAGGGTTTCATCTTTTTCTATTACTAGAAGCCAACTCCCTTACCTATCCCTAAACAATATGTTTATTTGTCTGGATTCACATGTATAGCAATCCCTGCCATGTGCATAGTGTGGGGTTGGTTATCAAGACATGTTGTTTGGTTTGTGGTCCACTCTTTCTCTTCAAAGTGTCTGACGAAGTGGGATTTTCTCCCATGAAAACTCATGTGATAAATAAATGTGTTAGTATTTAAAAGTGCCACAAGGCTCCTTTTCTTTTTTCTTTCTCTTCTTTGTCCCAGCTGGCTGTCAAGCACAGACTTTAATTTTCACTTTTCCAGATGCAGCTTCCGTATTGTCTGTCTTTTGGAGCTGCTTTTCTTAAGCTTCCAACATGTTAGGGCACCTACGTTTGTGATGATGGGTAACAGGTAGATTTTTCTTTTCTATGGAATTTTCCCCTCCTGAGATAGCCTGCATCCAGCAAATAGAATGAAGCTGATACTTAACATCAATTAACTGTCGGATATGAATGATGGTAAAAAATGGGCACACTTGTGGTCCATTTTTATTTATTTTATTTCCTTTGCCAGCTCTAAAATAAAGTTTATTTCAGGGATTATTCCCTATAATTGTTTCAGAGACAGCAGTCCATTAATCCTCTTCTACAGACTTAATGATTGAGTCACTCTCTTTTAACTCTCAGTCACAGTTCAGACACTTGTTGTATTGATAAAAGAAGCAATCAGTGCAAAATATAATTCTACTCTGAAAAGTTGGTCCATAAAATAGTATTATGGGGCTTCTTGTTTATTGTCTGTCAATAATTCCAGATAAAATATGCTCAGTTCACAAGAAAAATATTGTTTTGGTAACATCAAACTCAAGTTGGAATCTGAGAGTCAAGCCAAGTTACTACTTTCATTCATGCACAGTATCCCCAGTAATAAAAATTCTTCAGACTAAAACAGGTTGGTCCTCTTATTAATGCATGGAGATCTTATGTTTAACAATTCAAATTTTGAAGTTTAAACATTTCCAAAAATAGGAACAAATGTTTTCTGTAAACTGCAGCTTGCTATAATCAGTTCTAACCCCTGTAGACCAGAACCCTGTGTTGCAAAAGGGAGGATGACCTTTGATATCTGCAGACGCCTCCAGAATCTTTAAATAACATCCTTTTCTTTTAATAATGATAATAACATTAAATTTGTTCTTGTGTTCTATTCTACTCTGTGTAACACTACTTTTCATTATTTAGTTTATTTTTATTTATCATGTCTGTTGTGTAAAGGGGCTCCAGCCTCAATCTGTCAAATAACAAATAAAACTATAAAAAGCACATGATCCCTGTCCCATAGAGTTTACAGTGTAAGGAGGCAGACCTGCAAACACTTATTTACATATTTAACTTTGCTATTGTGAGTAGTCCTGTATTTATGGTAGCAAAGTTATAGGCATAAATAATAGTTTATTTTCAATAAAACATGTATTTTTGGTCATCCTAAAATTATTTGTGAATTTGACTCAGCTATTTTCAACCATTCACAAACCTGGAGTAAAAAGAGCCAGGAGCCTGAAGCCTGCTGCTGCTGCTGCTACCAACCCAATAGTTAAACTACTTTTTGTGAGCTGTTAGAAACCCAGGGTCAAATCCCTAAACTTTTTCAATTCAGAGGAAAATTTAAGATTTAGTTTAACTTTACCTGGTGATTTTTTAAAAAAATTTAGAACTGCAAACAAACAAACAAACAGTCCATTGTCAATCCATCTTTATTGAATCCCAGAAGGAAAATAAAAAGTCAGAGCATTTAATATTTTCAAAATCTCATGATTTTTGAGCCAATCTCACAATTTTGGGGACCTGACTCATGGCTTTTGTAGCTTATATTTGGCAATACTGTAAGCCATCTTGCTGTACAGACACACACAGACACATTCACCCCTCACATGCATAAGATGAAAGCTAAAGATATGTGAATTACACTGTTCTTAAATCACCTTCTGAAAAGAAAGATTCCTGTCCAGATAATATAATAAATTCCACTATCAGAATACTAGTTAAAATAAAAAAAAGGGCTCTTTGAACATTTTCACTTTTTAATTTTTTTTTCTAAATATCAAAATGTCATCTTCGTAACTGGTTGAAAAACTAAAAATATTTGGACAAAATATTTCATTGTGAAGTTAATTTGATAAACAATTTTGTCATAATTTGTAATATGGTACATTTTTTCCAGCTCCAATAGTTAATTATAATGGACTAAATTCTGATCTCAGTTACACCAGTGTAAATGATGTTAATCTAGATATACACCAGATTAATGGAGATCAGAATCTGGCCTGATTTGTGCTACAATGTGCTACTGTTGTAAAGGACGGGAATCCAAAATTAAAGCCAACCTCAATTATCCTTTAAAAGTTCAATGTTAATTATTTTGGGGGGGATGATAAAGGGTACATTCACAGTAGTCTTCTCTTTCTATATCTTCCTATCTCAAGCCTAAACATAGCTGCAATCCAGAGAGAGAGAGAGGTGTAATTCTGTGATTCAGGGCTTGACTGTTACCTCAGTGCCTCAGTTTACCCAACTTGTTCAGAATAAATTTATTAAGAACTTTATTCTGAGGTAAATCTATGGGGTTTGCTTGCTTAATGGCTTAAAACCTTGGAAAATATGACTACATTCCGTCAATCAAAAACAGACATGAACCAGAAAATTCTTTGAAAACAAAGTTTAACATTTATTTGTTTTCACTCTAATACAACAAAATTTAAATAATGAGCATCAATTAGTTCAGCAGAGAGCCCAAATGACAGTTTTCAGTGGTTAAATAGAATGTAGTGGCTCCGCTATAATACATTATTACATAAACATAAAAATTACATTAAAATTACATTAAACATCAATACTCATTAAATAACCTATATTCTATACCAAATCTATACTAAATCTTAATAACTCCTATCATTCAACAAATGGTGATCATTTGTGGAACAGGTGGAGATGAACCCTTCTCATTCAAACAGCACTCACCCAGCTTTTAACCACACAGATCCACAATCATCCTTCTACTTACAAAACCTTAAAAATCACCCCTCTGTTCATCTCATGGATCCTATTCTGCTCTGTCACAGGGGGAGGATAACCTCAGGATCTGAATATGGAGCTGGAACTTGGTTAGCCAGGTTATTCAGACTCTTTAACGCACCAATGCCTTACTGAAGACTTCAGGTCCTCTTCCTGATAGTGATCTTCCCCGGAAGTTGTTGCTGTCCCTGTTCCGCTTCTGGTCTGGTAGGCAAGCAGTCTCAGGTCCAAGCACTGTGGCAACTTCCCTGGGTATCCTGCTGCAGCGTGCCTGTTAACAACCAGTTGCTAGGCAGCTTTCTGGGTTAGGCTTTGAGCTCTTTCTTGGGACTGCCAATCCCTTATAGCAATGTTCCTGGCAGTCAGCAGTTGCTAGGCAGATCTCAAGCACTTCCTAGGGCTATCAGTCTCCTACAGAGACTCTCTGTGTTTGGCTGACCTTTTTATAGCCTCAAAAAGGGAAGGAGGGGGGAGTGAGAGTACATGAAGAAACATGCCTAATGGGTGGGGCTGAGAGTGAGAATGTGCCTGGGTGTCAATCTAGAGAGGGGAGGGTGAGTGCAGAGGGTCATGAGACCATAAGATCATCCCCAGGGGGAGGGCGAGAGAGAAGAGTGGAATGTGCCAAGACAGGGGAGAGGGGAAATAAAGTGTTATTAAAAGACTAGAAGAGAGAGAAAAAGAGAATTAAAAATTAGTACAGCACAGAAGTATAAAGTTTATTAAATAGAAAGCTGACAGTATTAAGAGAAATTTAGATAAACAGGGCTTCTTAGAAAGTAGGGGGAAAGAGCTAAACCACTGATCAGCCACAAGTTAAAATGACCTATTCTACACTTATCTCTATGTGTTTAGCTACTGTTTACTTGACACAAAGTGTTTCTAATCACTGCTGCTACTTAGTAATTGTTCCCAATTATTGTGCTGTTGTCACTTGTAACTGTTTAGAATCCTGCCGCTGCCTGCCAGAATTTAAACCCCTTCTGAGGTTTTCCTGCCTATTGCCTTTTACATTCAGCTTATAGTTTTAGATATTCTGGGACAAAAAATTCTGGTAACAGACTATACAGAGACTTTAGCATTCAGAGAATCATAGACTCTTAGGGATGGAAGGGACCTCATGAGGTCATGTAGCCCAACCCGCTGCTAAAAGCAGGACCATTCCCACTAAATCAGCCCAGCCAGGGTTTTGTCTAACCGGGTCTTAAATGTTTCCAACGATGGAAATTCCACCTCCTCCCTAGATAACCTATTCCAATGTTTCACCACCCTCCTAGTGAGAACCGTTTTCTAATACCCAGCCTCAACCTCCCCAACTGCAACTTGAAACCACTGCTCTTCATTCTGTTCTCTGTCACTACTGAGAACAGCCTCGCTCCCTCCTCTTTGGAGCATCCCTTCAAGTAGTTGATGGTTGCTATCAAATTCCCCCTCAGTCTTCTATTCTGTAGACTAAATAAGCTTAGTTCCTTCTGTCTCTCCTCGTAAGTTATGTGCCCCAGCCCCCTAATAATTTTTGGTGCCCACTGGATTCTTTCTAATTTGTCCACATCCTTTCTATAGTTGGGAGCCCAAAACTGGACACAGTGTCCTCACCTGTGCCGAATTGAGGGGAATAATCACATCCCTCGATCCTCTGGCAAGGCTCCTACTGATGCAGCCCAAATATGTCATTGGCCTTTTTGTCAACAAGAGCACACTGTTGACTCATATCCAGCTTCCCATCCACCATAACCCCCAGGTCCTTTTCTACAGTGCTGCTACTAAGCCAATCGGTTCAGTAAGCTGGGAGAGCCAAACAAACAAGGAGTCCTCTGGCAGTTTTAAAGACTAACAAATTTATTTATTGCATGAGCTTTCATGGGAGAGTGGCTCTCAACCTTTCCAGACTTCTGTACCCTTTTCAGGAGCCTGATTTTGTCTTGAGTATCCCCAGTTTTCACCTCACTTAAAGTCTACTTGCTTACAAAATCAGACATAAAAATACAAAACTATCATAGCACACAATTACTGAAAAATTGGGTACTTTCTTATTTTAAAATAAACAACTGGAATACAAATACTGTATTTATATTTCCAAGAATCATACACAGATCAATATAAACAAGTAATTTTTTGTATGGAATTTTAATTTGAATGAACTTTGCTAGTGGTTTTTATGTAGTTTGTTGTATAACTAGGCAAATATCCAAATGAGTTGAAGTACCCCCTGGAAAACCCCATGCATATCCCCAGGTACACATCCCCTTGGTTGAGAACCACTGAGCTAGGGTATGAATTTAAAGTACATTGGTTACTCCACACTAACTTCCTGTGTTAACACTCATAGGCTATGTCTACACTTGCAAGATAGGTCAATGAAAGGAAGCTTAAGTCGACCTAACTTAGTCCCTGTCCACACCAGGCTTTCATTAAGTCAACTTAAGAAATTCTTTATTTTGACTTAATGAAGGGTTAGGTCGACTTAATAAGAACTGCCGGTTAGGTTGACCTAACCCTTAGGTCGACTCCTTTGGTCGACCTAAGCACAATGTGGATGCTTAAGCCCACTTTACTAGGTTGACCTAAGGGCAGTTAGGTCAACTTACTAAGTCCCCATTTAAGGGAAGCACTTTAAGTCGACCTAATAAGGGTGACTTTAGGTTGACTTAACAAAGTCGACCTATCTTTTTGTAGTGTGGACATAGACATACTGTCACTAAAAGTGCCTTTAGGCAATTTAGCTGAGTATACTTCCAAAGTGCCTTAAGTTAATGTGCATACAGCATGCACCAACTATTGTGGGTTTTCTCCCTGAGCAGATAAGCCTTTTCAGTATAAATCTTCGCATTTGTAACTGTCATTTCCTTTTTACATTTCCAGGTTTTCCAGATTACTGTCTCTTTCTCTCTATAATTCCCCCCATACATCTATTTCTTTATAGGAAAGTGGTCTACTACACTTCTGCCTCCTGACCACCAGTTGTGCCTCATTGATAGATATTGCAGGAAGTAAGCTGAAAAACTCAAAATGTTCAGCTGACAGTTCTGTAGTGCACTGTGCCAATAGGTTAGCATCCACTTTTCTCCATTAAATTAATTTTAACTAATATATTATATAACAGAACAATTCTATCTTATTCTCAGAGAGCTTATTCTTTTTCTCTTCATCATTTCCTAACTGCTCTTTTTTCCATGCTATTAGCTCCACAAGACTGCAAACTCTACAGAGCTGTAGGTGATTTTTAACAGAAGTGAGAAATGGATACAATAGATAATTTTAAGGAAGGTAGTCCTCAGCATAAGAGAAAAGTAGCCTGCAGAGCAAATGTACCCAAGTTCTAACGATGCTTTCTTTTAGTTCTTTGTCCTGTTCTGTTTTGAGGGATGCAGTTATTATCCTGTACTTAATTTAATTTACCATTTCTGAACTAGCTGCCAGGTTTCCAGATTCCCCCAAATTATCCTTTTAACATCTGCTTTTTCCTTCCTTCATATCATTACAGATAAGATTAAATTCTTTATCTGATGAAAAACCTTGTTTTCCACTTTTCCTCAAACAGCTTGGTAAGCAGCTTCACACCATCCTGTTTCACATTTGCATTGGATGCCAAGTCCCCTTTTCCTGATTATCTCAGCTGGAATGCCAGAGGGCGGGGGAGGGGGGGGAATTTTTGAAAATTCCTTCAATAACAAAGTGTTTTGAGAGCCACAATGGGTGTAGCCTCCTGGTGGGAGGTGCAGGGAGGTGAGCCAGGATTTCTGCTGCAGGGTCCCCTTATGCAGGGGGGGGGGGAGCCTGGAGCTTGGCATGGGCTGCCCATGGGGTCCCTGGTGGCTGGGGGAAGCCCAGAGCCAGGCATGGGCCTCCTGCAGGGTACCCCGGTGGTTGGGGGAGCCCAGAGCCGCAAGGGGGCAGCCAAAGAGCCGCATGTGGCTCCAGAGCCACAGGTTGCAGACCCCTGGGCTAGAGCCTCAAGAGTTCAGGAATTCCGAGTCAAACATACTAAAAACATACTAAATGCTAATATCCAAATACAGAAAACTCACAAGAAATGCTGAAATCTCTAGATTTGACGGAGTTAGTGGAGTTAGTGACTCAAGTAGAAACAATTACAGGTAAATCTGTCTACGGGGTCTTCAGTTTTCCATCAGTGCCCAGATTTGTCTTCATAATATCTAACCTGTTTTCTGCCTGAATGGGAGTTCCTAATCACTCATAAAAGAGATTTCAACAGTCACATTGGTGTGGTATGACAGTGGCACTAACTGCTTTAACAAAATAGATCTGTAACAATTATTGCACCAATCCCCTGGTGCATTAGGAATGCTTTGTGTTCTTCCAGCTGTGAGAAGCTGCCCTAGTTTTGGCTCAGCCACCCATGGGAAGATCATATGTACCATTCCAAGCCATGACCCCTCTCTGCCCCCCAACATATGTTAACTAATAGTGATGTGTGTAAGAGCCAGCTAGGTTTGGTTTTTTTTATACCACTGTTGAAATGCAACTGGAGTGGAGCCAGGGAGATAATCTAGGGCCAGTGTATTTATGTGATCAGCTCAAAATCAGAAACTGAAAGCTTCTATTTAATCTTTTAATCTTCAGTAAAAATTAAAATGATACTCCAATCTGTAAGTATCTAGAGCCCTTTAATTTGCCCTCTCTGAGGAGGCACTGAAGTTGGGTTGTGAAATGACCAGCTAATATAAAAAGGAAAATTTAGCAGAAGAATTGTGCTAACATTTAGGTTTCAGGATTATACTCTGGAGAAGATAGATGGTTGAAATTAATTTATATTTAAATATTTAAAGGTATGCATGTAGGATAACCACACTGAGCTAAAAAGTATGCTACAGAGCTGACTCTGTGGAATTTTACATGCATCCCTGTTCTTGTAGCTATTGAACAAATTGTTCTCCATGGGACTAACAGGGCCAGAGGAAAGTGTGCCTACTCAACCAGCTGTATGTTATACAATAAAGCATGTGTTTTGTATCCTCCAGTTTTAACCTACTTTTTGAACAAATAGTGTTCAGTGTAGTGATGACAGCTTAGAATTCATAAGCTATTATAAGATGTATGCAAGATGGGAAGGAATTTTCCAACAAAAATATGCAACTGATATTTTCAAAGGGGCACAAGGGAGTTCCTCACCCAACTCCCACTGACAGTGAAGGAAACATCCAAGTCATTTAGGCCCCTCTAAAAATACGAGCCTACAATTATTGTCAGAAGTCTATGCAGAGTAGCTTGCATATCTCCTTTCGATTTCATATCTCCCCTTTAGCGCATCATCTTTACTGTGCTGTACTGATGGAAAATGCATTTCTGTTGATGCAACGCTATACTACTTGAGTGGCACCACTCAGTCAATCTAGAAAAAAATTGATCTGGCAGTGGTGAATTTGCTGCCGTCAACATAGATATAACCACAGTAGGAGCCTAAAGTAACCTAAGGCACCTGTTTTTTTTAGTAAACTTTCCCCAGTTGCCTATGTTTCTGCCTCAGTGCTTATGGACTGAAGTACCACTCTAGGCTATGTCTACACTTAGAAAGTTAAGTCGACTTTATTAAGTCAACTTAAAAGCGACCTTATTAAGTCCACTTACAGAGTCCACATTAGATTCTCTAAGTCGACTGGCTAGGTCGACGGGCTACAAATCAACTTGTAAATTTAGGTTGCCTTAGCTAAGTCGACTTAACAAAGTCGACTTTAAATCGACTTTGTTAAGTTGACTTAGCATGTCCACACCACTTTGGGGGGACCATACAAAGTCGATTTAGAGCATCCACACTGGATGCCTAGGTCGACTTGTAGGGGCTACAGGGACCTTGGACAGCTCCACAGTGGCAGGGGGCACCCCTTGCCAAGTGCCAGGGGGCTCAGCCTTTGCCCCATTGTACCTGGGTACAATGGGACAAATGGGGACAGGCACCCTGGCAGGGCATAGGGGCAGGGTGGGCAGGGCTCTGCCCTGCCCTGTGGGGGATATGCCAGGCTCTCCCTGTGCCATCCCCCCATCTGGGAGGGCAGTGGGGGAGTCCTGGTGAGCCCTAAGTCGACTTAGAGCCACTCCACATCTACAGTGGCTTAAGTCGACTTTAAACTAGGCTTTAAAAAGTCGACTTAATTTTCCTTAAGTCAACTTAAGCTGCTTGCTTAAGTTGACTTAAGGAAAGTGTAGTGTAGACGCAGAGCAAATTAAGTTGACTTAAGCAAGCTTAAGTCAACTTAATTTACAAGTGTAGACGCACTCACAGAGAGCCAAGGCTCCAAAGGAGCCTCAGCTCCCCAGGTTAGGGGAGCCACAGCTCCCAGAGACAAAGGAGCCACAGCTTCCTAGCAAGAAGGAAGCCACCCATGGCTTCCCCCGGGGAGAGCCAGCAGCACAGCTGGCTCTCCTCAGGTCAGGGAAGCTACTCGTGGCTCATCCTGGGGAGAGCCAGCCATTTGCGGCTGGCTGTTCTGGGACGAGCTGACAGCAGCTTCCTGGTCCCTGGGGGGAGCCCTTTGTCCCTGGTGGAGCCGAGACTCCCTTCTACCAGGGAGAAGGGCTCCCCCTATCCCTAGGATGACGTAGGGCACTTAGGTCAACTTAGAGCTACTCCCCGTCTACACTTGCTTAAGTTGACTTAATAATCTACACTTATAAGTCGACCTAAAAGCTTAAGCTTAAGTCGACCTTAAGCTTTCTTTAAATCGACTTAAGGAACCGCTTAAGTCGACTTAATAGAAGCCCAGTGTGGAAGGGGAGTAGTTTAGGTCGACTTAAGTGTCCTTAAGTGGACCTAACTTGTAAGTGTAGTTGCACCTTAAGTGCCCAGATGCCTAAGTTCTATAGTGAAGCAACAACTGCTTAACTGGGCTGCAGGTTATGATCTGGTAAATGTTCTGAGTTCATCTACCACATCAGGCCCCATATGCAAACTTGTAGAAAATGGCCCAGCAAGGTATGGAGGAGACCTATCTCATAGCTTTCGGTTCTGGGTTAGGTACTTACTTGGGACGTCATTTACTTAGACTTTAGAATCTCCTGTGCCTAGTGGCACATGAGACAGCACATTTTCCCACTGCTGTCTTCCAGAGCAAGATGTTTTACTTCTACATAAATTATCTTGATGATGACATTATCCTTTACAACTGTTTTGTGATAGTTCATTTTTTGTCCTCAACAGCTCATCTTCTCTCCAGGCAGAATCTAATCTAAGTGTGAGCAAGGTTGGAATTTCTGAGGGCACTCCTCCTGCTAAGTCAGCTGAAAGGGGGGACTTTATAGGCATAGGCTTTGTATTTGCATGAGCACAATTACGTACTTGCATAATTTCTATGTATATGGATAAACCCACCGAGGTCCTGGCATGATGGGAAATAGTACAGTTGGTTTCAGGTTACAAATCAATTTTTTGTTAACTGCAGGGGCAATGAAATGTTGTCCTTTCACTGTATGCTGTCTTTTGATTGTATGAACTGTGTTTATCCTGTTCTGATAAAATTCACTGTCACCTATACAGGTGAAGGGATGTTCCAGCATTGTAAGATCAGCTGGGAGAGGTTGAGGGGTTTCCCTGCTGACAGTAAACTAGCCTTGATAAAGAGCTGGCCTCAGGTATAGATTAACTCTTTCCTCTCATTGTTAAAAGGTAGAGCTAATGATTCCTTTTGGAGTCTTCTGTTTTGAAGTAGGGACATTGCTGTTGTGTCAGCAGAAAGATTTTCCCTTGAGCTGAAATTACTAGAGAACCTGTGAAACATTGACTGACAACCAGCAGAGAGGAGCCAGCAGTGAATTTTTGGTGCCTGAGATGGTGAGAGCTACAAGTGGTTAATGGCTGCAGGGAGCTAGTAGACAGTGGGATCCACCTGTGAAAGGTGCCAGAGGAGGGCAGGAGCTTTGGGCAATCAGTGCCAACAGATGGTGGGAGTTACATGCAATTGGCACCAGCAGGCAGTGGGGGGGAAGGGGGGCATGAGTGATTGGTGCCAGCAGATGCTGGGATACACAAGCATCTGATGCCTGCAGATGGTGGGAGCCATGAATGATTGGCAGGGGCTGGCAGGAAGGGACTGGCTGAGGCCTCTTCCTCAAACAAGAGGTGGACACTGCAATTATGATGGTCAGTACAGGGGAAAGCGAGAAGCGAATGACACACCTTGCCTCACCTACTCTGGGGTGGGGTATGTTCTGCGCATTGAGTTTATGGTTTCTGCATTGCATTGTTTTCCCAAACCAATGCTGTTTGGATATCTCCCTTCTTTTATTAAAAGTTTTATTTTTCTAAACTCAGACTCTGTGCTTGTGAGAGGGGAAGTATTGCCTTTTAGGGCACCTGGGGATAAGGTGTGATTTTCCAGGAGACTGGCTGGGGACTCGAGCCAGCTGTTTTTTTTATCATTGATAGAAATCCCTACGTACAGAACCTGACCCTTTTCTGCTGCTGGCTCTGCCTGGCAGAAAAGTTACATAAAACTTTCTTCGTGTTTCTGCTGTGGGGTAACCTGATGTCATAACTAAACCAGTGTCTCTGTCTGATTATTGGGTCTGCTGTCTGTTCCCCCATACAGTGCAACTCTTTCACATTGGTTACACGCTCTCTCCAGTGAATTCCCAAGATCATTCTTGAATAATGCTGGTGAAATGTATTTAGCTTTCTATACATCCCTCATCTGCCATGTTTCCAAGTTGTATAGTGGTGTTTGAAGGATGATGGCTTTTATACAATATCATTTTAGTTTGTAGATATATCTTCTTACTATTCCAGATGTTTGACAAATGAGAAAATGGTCCCCTGACTTTGCTGAATCTAGTGTTCACTTCTTTGTTTACCACAATAAAAGAAGTCATCAACTCTTTAGTACTTTTTTCTATTAATCACTTATCAGCTAGTCTTGACAGCATTCTCACTATGAGGTGGGAGATTTTACAATCTCCTTTCTTGGACACTTTCTCAATCTCTCTTGCTTTGTTTTCCTTCCATTCTCTTATTTCT
This sequence comes from Pelusios castaneus, assembly GCA_007922175.1. Taxonomy (NCBI): domain Eukaryota; kingdom Metazoa; phylum Chordata; order Testudines; family Pelomedusidae; genus Pelusios; species Pelusios castaneus. The sequence goes on from ML685832.1 coordinate 7,230,502, forward strand.
TTTGGCTGACCTTTTAACTTTCATGTATTTGCATATACTTATCGCATAATATCTCTTTTACAGCTGTCTTGTTCTTTTTGAATTCTTTCTTCTTCTTCTCCCACCTCCCCACCCCCAAATTCTTTTTTTCCTTTCTTCAACATGTGTTCCCCACTACCAAGTGACATTCAGGTACAGGATTCCAGTAGCAACAATCACTGAGATGCAAATAGCAGGTAAAACATGGTTTATTAACTAACAGATTACTTAACTAATACCCAGATAAAGTGATATACCCAGAATTAAAAACAAAGTAATATAGACAGGCTTACAACCTCATCAGCAGTCAAGGACCCTTTTGCGACCGCAGGCTTCAGCAGGGGAGTGGGTTGTCCAAGGCCTCTCTTCCCAAGATCCTGCGGTGAAGTCCGTTTTAGGCTTGGGAATGATCTATTCTTATAGCCTATCACTCACAGGGAGAAGTGATCAGGCCCTCCCCTAGTCATGTAGACTGTCTGCTGGGTTGTTGATTCCCACTACCTTAGTTCTACAATCTAACAACTAAATAACTATGTGTTTACCACATAACTTTGTAAAGTACCCTTAAGTTGTTTGGTGGCCTCCACTGCCAACTATTGTTATACCGTCACAAAATCTTTCGCTTGCCTTACAACATGTATGGTGGGGACCATTTTGCTTTGTTAGATCTTGTTACCTACATGTGCAACCTCTACTTCCTGATTGTACCCACTCTTGCTTCTTTGAAAAACTGACATTTTTCTTCTATGTCATAAATCAGTGTCTTTACTCTTCAAATCTATTAACAAATTGTAGCTTGAAATATACCTTCACTGCTTGATTTACTAACTTTCAAATAACATATGTGGGACTGGGCAAAGCCTTATCTCCTCTTTCCCCTTTCTTTTACTCTGCAGAAACCTGACTGGATGGAGGGAGGGGAGGTCCAACACTGATCTTCTTCAGTGCTTACCAATGGCAATATAGTCAAACTGTTTCTGGGTGGAGATATCATTTGATTTCCATGTTAGTTTACGTCTTTCCTTCTGTGGTGGTAATAATGTTCCCCTAATGCAAATATTAAATGTGAGAGACCTCCAGTTTGTCTTCTCTCCATTTGAGGAGAGAAGAGATATGCCTTAGCTCTCAGTAGAATGCTCTAACAACTAGGCTATAGGCTATTCTAATGTGGGGAATCTCTAAATTTTTCAGGTTGAAGCTGTAGTACTGTAAATAAATAATTTAAAATGTTATGGAGGGAGAGGAGAGAGAGAGAGAAAATTACTTTCTGTAACCTAGTGATTATAGCATATAGCTGGGAAGTTGGAGACTCAGAATTCAGTCCCCCTGCTACAGTGATGCCTTGGGTTCATTATGAATCTAGTCCAAAACCTTTATGGAAAAATATTACGGGCTCTTCTACACTGGATTAGTTTACTGAAATTGAATGTGTCTTAAATACGGCTCTAAACTTGACCAGTTTCATATCCAGCACAGAAATAGCCAAAGAATTAGAAAATTGTAACCTCAAATTAAATTTTAATAAGCTTTTATTTGATGTAAAGTGATCTGCATGGTAAGACCCGCTCCTTAATTAAAGTAATTACAGAGAATGTATATATTTATAGCCTTGGATTGACGCCAAGTTCCAAAGGGGTATTATATTAATCTAGTTCAGCAAAACAAACAAGGAGTATGGTGGCACTTTTAAAGACTAACAAAATTATTTATCGCATGAGCTTTCATGGGGAAAAAAAAAACACTTTGTCAGACCCTTGAAGAAGGGGATTGTTAACTGTCTGGTGAAGTGGGATTTTCTCCCACGAAAGCTCATGTGATAAATACATTTGTTAGTCTTTAAAAGTGCCACCAGATTCCTTGCATATATTTATAGAAACTGATATTTGTGTATTGAAGATATTATCTGATATTTATAAAATGAAAATTTCCTACAAGCATGAAGATCTGCTAAATTAGAGTAGGATAGTTAGTTACAATTCAAAAACAGATGACAAGCAAAAAAAAATTAAAATATTTTTAGAAAATGTATACCTATAAGGAATCTATCCCATTGTGTCTTGATGCTTCAAATTTTGCAGTTCAATCTGATCGGAGTTAAAACTGAGACAGAGGCACTATGTACTTCACTATGTGAAATAAAATGAAGGCTAAGAAAGATACCTACTCAAATGATCAGAAATAAGTATAATACCTCACAATAAAATTTGCAGAAAAATTGCATAATTTTGGAAGAAAAGGAAGGTACTTCAGAATAGCCTCGCAATATATGTTCTTCGGTCATTGAACTGACAATAACAGCAAACTACATTAAGTCTATTTACTCCATTACCAGTATGAAATCTGTCCCAAATAGAATTTCTGTACATTAATTTTGGCAACATGTGAGTACTGATGCTGTTATTGAAATTAAATTGACTACCTTGGGGTGCATCAGAATTTAGTAATTAAAACTGGGTAAATATTGTAGAAAAAGTAACTGCAAAAATCAACTTGAGTAAAAACTCTAGATCCTATGCAAGAGCATTGGTGTGACCCCTTTAATTCATTTCCTAAGAACATTTGAACAAGAATATTGCTGTTTATTCACAGAAAAAGTCACAGGGACTTGTGTAAATAAGTATTCTCACAGGTGTTTAGACTGCGACTGTTTGTTGACCATCTTGAAAATTCTTAGAAGGCTTGGGACTCATCAATCAAGCTGCAAATGCAATACCCATGTAACGTAGGTGGGCAATTACACATTGCAAAGACCTAATTATGACTAATGAATGCTACATACAATAGTCAACATGAATTATTTGTGAACAACCCATAGGCTAAAATGTGTGAGCATAAAGCATTCATTGAATAATTTTGAATATTGAACAAATTAATCAAAATCAAAGTCTATTTGCAGATCATTCCTTAGCAGAAAAATGCCTTCGAGAAATTTGTGCCATCCACAAAACTCACTGTAAACACCAAGCACAGAAAACCCTTCCTTCATCAGAACTATTCTTCCTCTTAACTGGAGCTGACTTCCCAGGGGATTGAGCTGTCTGGTGACACACATAAACAATCACTTTCAGACAGAATAGGTTTATTGGTATTTGTATAGTTTCTCAATTAAAAGTGACATTATTACTATACACAAGTAGAGTTTTGGGGAGTAGCATGCAGAGGTACCCTGGATGTATAGGTATTCTCTTCTAACTGTAAGAACAGCCCTTTGCGGAAGAATAATGAATGACTGTAAGAAACAGTACAAATCATTGTTCAAAGGAACACTTCTTGCTCTTGATCATTCACCCAACTACATGTAATGTCCAGAGAGAGAGAGAGAGAGAGAGAGATGCAGTAGACGGTAACATCAATCATAGATGTATTCAAGAGCCCTGGTATCATAGGGTATGTCTACACTAGGAAAAGTTAGGTCAACTTTGTTAAGTCGACTTAATAAGGTCGACTTTAAGTCGACTTAAAGTTGACCTTATTAAGTCGACTTAACAAAGCGGTTACCCTTAACTGGGACTTATTAATTCGATCTAACTTCCCTTAGGTCGACCTAGGAAAGTGGATTTATGCATCCCCACTGGCCTTAGGTCGACCTAAGGAAGGGTTAGGTCGACCTATGCAGGGTTAGTTCGAATATCCTGCGGTTCTTATTAAGTCGACCTAAGCATTTTCTTAAGTTGACCTAATAAAAGCCTAGTGTGGACAGGACTTAAGTTAGGTCGATTTAAGCCTCCTTAAGTCAACCGAACTTGCCAGTGTAGACATAGCCATAGATTCCTTCTCTGAATCAGAAGCCAGCCTCAGGTATGCATGTAGTAACAGCTTCACCCAGAGAGGCCAAGAGTTATACCATAGCCCCACTGAAGTCAATGTCCAACTCCCATTTAAGATCATGGGACCAGCATTTCATCCCAAGACTCTATGATTTACCTGCTCCCGAGAATGATATAAACAAAGTGGTAGGATGACAGCAACCATAAGGTTGTATTTATTGTTTGTTCCCCATTTGGTTCATACCACGTTGTGCACTTCAACTGTCCCATTGTACTATAAATCATTCATATCGGTGACTGGCAAAGGTTACATATGTGTCACAAAATGTTTCTCCACTGATTTTCATCATATACTTGTATAAAGCCATATTCTAAGGAGAACTCCAATTAGCATAAATTGGAATCTTGCACAATTATCAACACCAAAGCATCCAAGAAATGATTACTGTTGCAAGTAAGTAAGTAAGTAAGTTGCAAGCCCAGATAAGGCTTCTCGGGAGGTATGCTGCCTGCCAGGTGCCCGTATCCGAGACGTTACGGAGGGATTGTCGAGAATCATCCGTCCCTCTGACTACTACCCCATGCTACTCATCCATGTGGGAACCAATGATACTGCGAGAGGTGACCCTCTGCAGATCACAGGTGACTACAGGGCTCTGGGAGCACGGGTGAAGGAGTTCGGTGCACAGGTGGTTTTCTCCTCGATCCTCCCGGTCAAGGGTAGGGGCCCGAGCAGAGACAGATGCATCCTGGAGGTGAATGCCTGGCTGCGGAGATGGTGTTACCAGGAGGGCTTTGGCTTCCTCGACCATGGGGTGCTGTTTCAGGAAGAAGGACTGCTAGGCAGAGACGGACTCCACCTATCCAGGAAGGGAAAGAGCGTATTTGGAAGCAGACTGGCTAACCTGGTGAGGAGGGCTTTAAACTAGGTCCGAAGGGGGAAGATGACCAACACCCACAGGTAAGTGAAACTGAGGGAAACCTGGGGGAAGGGATGGAACTTGGGGGATGCTGGGGCTGTAACAGCAGGAATAAAAGAGGGGGTAGTTGGAACTGGGGGCAGGGGTCAAATAATTGTTTATTTCTTGATAAAGTCATAATACCTCAGGTGAGTGGGGAAGGACGACACCGGAAGAAATTGCAAGGGGGAAGATGCGACAGGAGGGAGAATCGACAGGGCAAAGTAGGGCAATGGGCTCGGTATCTTAGGTGCCTGTACACAAATGCGAGGAGCCTGGGAAACAAGCAGGAAGAATTGGTAGTACTGGCACAGACAAGGAACTATGATATAATTGGAATAACAGAAACGTGGTGGGATAACTTGCATGACTGGAGCACTGTCATGGATGGATATAAATTGTTCAGGAAGGACAGGCAGGGAAAAAGGGGGGGAGGAGTAGCGTTATATGTAAAAGAGCTGTACGACTGCTCAGAGCTCCACTATGAAAGTGGAAACAAGATGGTTGAAAGCTTGTGGGTTAAGTTTAGGGGAGAATGCAACAAGGGGGATGTTGTGGTGGGTGTCTGCTACAGACCGCCAGACCAGAAAGAGGAGGTGGATGAGGCGTTCTATGGACAACTAACAGAAGTTTCCAGATCGTCGCAGGCCCTGGTTCTTATGGGGGACTTCAATTATCCTGATGTCTGCTGGGAAGATAATACAGCAGTGCACAGGCAATCCAGGAAGTTTTTGGAGAATATTGAAGACAACTTCCTAGTACAAATGCTGGAGGAACCAACTAGGGGCCTTGCACCTCTAGACCTATTGCTCACAAACAGAGAAGAATTGATCGGGGAAGTAGAAGTAAATGGCAACCTGGGCAGCAGCGACCATGAGATGGTAGAGTTCAGGATCCTGATCAATGGAAGGAAGGAAAGAAGCAGAACACACACCCTGGACTTCAGAAAAGCAGATTTTGGCTCCCTTAGGGAGCTGATGGGCAGGGTCCCATGGGAAGCTGATCTGAAGGGGAAAGGTGTCCAAGACAGCTGGCTGTATTTTAAAGAAACCCTGTTAAAGGCACAGGAAGATAACATTCCGATGTGCAGAAAGAACAGCAAATGTGGACGGCGACCAGCGTGGCTTAGCAGGGAACTCTGCGGGGAGCTGAAACATAAAAGGGAAGCTTACAAGAAGTGGAAGCTTGGACAGATGACAAGGGAGGCGTATAAAGATATTGCTCGGGACTGCAGGGATCAAATCAGAAAGGCCAAAGGACAATTGGAGTTGCAGCTAGCAAGAGATGTGAAGGATAACAGAAAGGGATTCTATAAGTATATCAGCAACAAGAAAAGGATCAGAGGTGGTGTAGGTCCCTTACTGAATGGGGCAGGCATCCTCGTGGAGGATGATGCGGAAAAGGCTGAAGTACTCAATGCTTTTTTTACTTCAGTCTTCACAGGGCGGGCCAGCTCCCAGGCTACTACACGGGGTAACGCGGACTGGAGAGAAGAGTGGCCCTCAGTGATGGAAAGTCAGGTTAGGGAACACTTAATGAAATTGGAAGTGCACAAGTCCATGGGGCCGGATGAACTGCATCCGAGGGTGCTGAGGGAGTTGGGGGAAGTGATTGCAGAGCCGCTGGCCATTATCTTTGAGAACTCGTGGCGAACAGGGGTGGTCCCGGAGGATTGGAAAAAGGCAAATATAGTACCTATCTTTAAGAAAGGGAAAAAGGAGGATCCGGGGAACTACAGACCGGTCAGCCTCACCTCAGTCCCTGGGAAAATCATGGAGCAGGTCCTCAAGGAATCCATCCTGAAACACTTGGAGGAAAATAGAGTGATCAGGAACAGTCAACATGGATTCACCAAGGGCAAATCGTGCCTGACCAACCTGATTTCCTTCTATGATGAGATGACTGGATTTGTGGATGCGGGAAGAGCCGTTGACGTGATATACCTTGACTTTAGCAAGGCTTTTGATACGGTTTCCCACAACATTCTCGTTGGCAAGTTAAGGAAGTATGGGTTGGATGAGTGGACCGTAAGGTGGATCGAAAACTGGTTAGATCAACGGGCTCAGCGGGTAGGAATCAATGGCTCGATGTCTGGTTGGCAACCGGTAACGAGTGGAGTGCCCCAGGGGTCGGTCCTGGGGCCGGTTCTATTCAACATCTTCATTAATGATCTTGATGATGGAATAGACTGCGTGCTTAGTAAGTTTGCGGATGACACCAAGTTGGGGGGAATGGTAGATACTCTGGAGGGCAGGGACAGGATCCAGAGAGACTTGGACAAATTGGAACAGTGGGCCGAAAGAAACCTCATGAGGTTCAACAAAGACAAGTGCAAAGTCCTGCACTTAGGACGGAAAAATCCCATGCACTGCTACAGGCTGGGGACCGATCAGCTAAGTAGCAGCGCTGTAGAAAAGGACCTGGGAGTTATGGTGGACGGGAAGATGAATATGAGCCAACAGTGTGCCCTTGTTGTGAAAAAGGCCAATGGCATATTAGGCTGCACCAGTAGGAGTATTGCCAGCAGATCGAGGGATGTGATAATTCCCCTCTATTCGACACTGGTCAGGCTGCATCTGGAATACTGTGTCCAGTTTTGGGCTCCCCACTACAGAAAGGATGTGGACAAATTAGAAAGAGTCCAGCGGAGGGCAACAAAAATGATTAGGGGGCTGGGGCACATGACTTATGAGGAGAGACTGAAGGAACTAGGCTTATTTAGTCTATAGAAGAGAAGACTGAGGGGAGATTTGATAGCAACCTTCAACTACTTGAAGGGTTGCTCCAAAGAGGAGGGAGCTAGGCTGTTCTCGAGGGTAACAGAGGACAGAACAAGGAGCAATGGTTTCAAATTACAGCTGGGGAGGTCAAGGTTGGATATTAGGAAAAACTTTCTCACGAGGAGGGTGGTGAAGCATTGGAATGGGCTATCTAGGGAGGTGGTAGAATCTTCATCTTTGGAGATTTTTAAGGCTCGGTTAGACAAAACTCTGGCTGGGATAATTTAGGGGGAGTGGTCCTGCTTTTTAGCAGGGGGTTGGACTAGATGACCTCGTGAGGTCCCTTCCAACCCTATGATTCTATGATTCTATGATTCTAAGTAGGGGGAAAAAAAAACCCAACAAAAAAAGCAGGGGGAAGGGGCCGGTGTGGTGGCTAAAATAATGGTAATTCTGTCTTTCTAATTGTAATTCTGACAGGATTTACGATATTTCTTTCACATGCTCCTCAATTTCCTTTGTAATAGTACATATTTTTGAAGCTGGGTGGAGAATCAGTAATGGTATAAGGCAGATACATAACTGGTACTAACCAATATGTTATTCTTCTTGAGGATCAGGGCAACTAAATTCATCCAGCTTTAAAAAGATATTGTACTCACAGAGCTTTAAGCTTTTCAGTGGATCTAATTTTTTTTTACTTAAGGACAAGATCCAATTCCCACTCAACTCAGTGGGACTTAATAGAGATTTGAATTGAGGACTAACTGAGAAGTATGTTTCAGAGCTTTTTGTATATCAGCAGAATAGCTTTGTTCTTGCTTTTTTAAACATTGTCTTACAAGCCAAGTCAATTGTGTTATTATCCTAATAGGTAGGTGAGGGAGAGGGAAGGAGAAACAGAAGCCCATTATTCAGCCCATTGCTGCTTCAATAAAAAAAAATTGTAGTGAGAACTGCTGTTTTATTGTTAGGTATGCATGAAGCATTGGGTCTGTTAGCAGATTTGCATAATATGTATTTTACTGATTGCAAAAATGCATATTGCTCTATTTTTGCAGCTAAAAGTTGCTTTGTTGCAGTGATATGTAAGAAAATTATTGAATACATTTGTCAGACAAAAAACAGGGTTTTTCATGGTTCACTTATCATTTTTTCTCTTTAAATGAGCAGACCTTGTGAAACAATGCTTCCTAAATTTCAATGGTTTATGAGGGAGCCACAAGTGTTTGTTGAAAAATTAATCAATTTGCCATTTTTTTTCTAATTGAAAGACAATTAAATTAGACTTAAGCATCACTTACATCTTGTCTAAGGTTTGCACCTGCATTTTATGCTGCTGTTAGAACCACAAACTTCTCTCTTCTCTCAACTCTTGCAGGGAGCGATCACCAGAGAAACTTGCTGCTGATGAAAGCTGTGATGTTCTGTCCCTTTAAATGTTTCAGCACTTTTCTCCTCCCCAATGCAAAGCCTCACTTTCATTGTTAGTTTGTTTTGCAGCTAGAACAAAAAAGCAAACACAGCAGGCTTCTACGTTTCTATCAGCTCCCTCTGTGCCTTTGTATATTTCCTTCTCTGCTGGGTTCAGAAATATAACATTGGTGATGCAGGATTTATATCCCATGAGTGCTCCCATTGCCTGAACAAGAAGAAGAAAAAGTAAGCAATAATATTATGAAAAGGAGACAAAGTTCATTTAGCAGCAAAGGGTGACAGACTGCTGGTTTTGCTCCAGACACTGGGAAGCAGATAGCTAGAGAGGGGACAGTAGGCAAATAAATCTAGAACACAGGATAAGAGTAGTGCATTTATTGCCAGAGCTGTTCAAAGAAGGAAGCAGTGAGTGCAAGCAAGCAGCAGTACTTACAGACTACATCCAGACTTTCAAACAAACAGCCTGTAGTCCACACTGAGGGTCTATGGGTAACAAAGAGAGCCCAAGTACAGCCAAAGAAAGAATTCTGCAGTTTGCAGTGTAAGCATACAGGCAGCAGAGGGTGATGATGTGCAGATAATAACAAATACAGTTGTCCGTGGCAGGAGACATCCAGAAGGTGTGAAGTTTCTCTGAAGAGCAGATAAATGGTAACCTCTGTGGGCAATGTTGGTGAATTTGACAACAGTCTTGAATCATGGTGAATGAACAATGTTTTGACAATCTTTAACCTGCAACACCATTCTAGATGAACAAAAATTTAAATCTTGTTGACAGGGGCAAAGGCATATGGACTGCTGCATGAGCTGTTGTCCCCTACTGTGCCCAGAGCTACCATGTGTGCTACAATTATTGCATCAGTGCCTGAAGATTCTTCTCCTGTACAACTGATGATTGCGGAACACTATCAGTTTTATCAATGACATTAGGGAAGTGGAGAGTCAATAACACAATTTGTTGTGATTTTAAGGATGTTTTCCAAACATTGTCAGTTTGGGCAAACATTAAGTGATGTGCTGCATGATCAGTTAGTCTTTGGATTATGAAAGGAAGAAGTTTTTTACCATATCAGTGCTTACTTTTTGACATGCTGTTGAAGTGGCTGTTGTAATTGAAATCACAGAGAAGGATTATCTGGAATTTAGTGTGAATGAAAAGCTTTATCTTCTGAATCTGCAAGACAGAGGACCATGGGAAAGTAATGAATTTACATGTGGCCATTGTGCACAAACTGCATGCTGAGAAGGGTTGCTGGGCATGCCAGGTCATTGCAGAAAGTGGCAGAATAAAGGAAACATCGCTATGTCCTCTCACATTATTCAATGACCAGAAACGAAGACTAACCATATATCAAAAAGATAGCTATGAAAACTGAATTTATAAAAGGATGTAAGTCAGGAATTCACAGTGTGCAATAAAAGAAGAGCTTTAGTGACAGTTAGCAAGACCTATTACAATACTAGTTGGAGTTAGAGATAGCATTTGGGTTATCTCCTTGATCAAAGGAGTCCCTATAAGAATGGAGCTACTATTTCACTGATTTCTGCATCTATCTGTCACCAGAGCTTGTCATGAGGTCTTCTGGAAGAAACCTATGAAATTATACTGTGGGGGAAAATGTGGCTAAATGGACAATCAGTTGTTTTACCCTTATGTGTGATTGGAAAAAAAGTATCCACCATTATCTGGCAGAATATGGCCTGAGAAGGGACCAATGCCCTAAGTCGACAAAGTCGACTTAGGGCTACCCCACATCTACACTGGCTTAAGTTGACTCTAGGGCATCGACTTAAGCCTTAGATCAATTAGGAAGGTGGTGTTAGAAAGTTGACTTAATTTTAATTAAGTCGACTTTATTTTCCTTAAGTTCTTAAGAAAGCTGCTTAAGTCGACTTAAGGAAACTACAGTGTAGACGCAGGGTACATTAAGTCGACTTAAGCAGGCTTAAATGACTTAATTTACCAGTGTAAACACAGCCATAGGCTTTGCTAAATGTTTTTGGTTGTAATCAATGTCCATTCAAAATTGCATTTTTAAAATGACTTCTACTACAGATACAAAGACTTTTGGACATCTTGCTACCTTGTTTAGCCAGTTTGGTTACAGTTAGTGAGTAACAATGATCCTCATTTCTTTTCTGAACAATTTCAGAAATTCCTAACTTGAAATGAAATTCAGCACATACATTTTGCTCCATATCACATTGATACAAATACTTTGTGCAAACACTTAAGCATGCCTTAAAAGCTGACATGTCTATTTCAAGTCATCAGCATAAATCAGACAATGTTTTGCTTGTCTACAGGACACCTCATATGATACTAATCAGGATTCACCTGCAACTCTTTGTTTGATGCAATCCTGTTAGAACTTGCTATATCCTGTGTGATATATCAATGCCAGAGGGCTGTAGGAGAGTCATAGAAGGGAGATGTGACAAGGGACTGTGGCCTCCCTCAGAACGTGGGCCCGAGGAGGGGTTGGGGCACCCTCCCTGGCTGGACCCTGACATTACAAGGCAAAGGCCCCAGAGGCAGAGAGGCAGAGTTAAAGCAGGAAGGGGAGGTATAAAAGGCCACTCGAGAGGCTCCTGTCCCGAGGCAGTCAGCCAGGCAAGGCTGGGGCCCTCCTAACCTGCCTGGCCCTAAGGACTGGGAGGGAATTCCAGGAGCAGTGGACTGGGGCAGACACCCAGGAGAAACCTCTAGCCCTGAGAGTCCACGCCTCCCGAGGGAACCAGGGGAGCCAAATGGGGTAAATGACTCTGCAGAACCCCAGGACCAGTGTGACTTGGAGGAGCTGCCCTCTGTTGAGGAGGTATCACCAGCGATGGGAGGGCCTGTGATCTAGAGGAGCTTCCTTCTGCGGATGACGCGGAGAACTTCCCTGACCTTCCGCCCACAGATCATAAGGGGCTCGTTGGGATTCCCTGGGCCATCTACCCTGCAGATCCAGCAGAGCTGGGTGGAGCCAGGTATCCGGGAACAAGGGGGAAAGGAAGAAGCCCAGGGGTGGTGGTCAAGGGCCTGATCGAATGGTGTTCAGCGTGTTTCGGCTGGAGCCCCGCTGAGCCCAGAGGCAGATCACTCTGCCTGTGGATAGGGCCCTGGGCTGGGGCACAGTGGAGTCAGATAGGCCTGCACCCCTCATTTTCCCCTTCTTCCTTCCTGGTTGCCCCATCACCCAGCATATTGGCACCTTCTTGTGTCTATTGAGAGAAGGCGCCTACTGACTGTTTGTGTTTGCCCGCCCTGCCCGGGGGCCGGGGCCTACTGACTGCTTGTGTTTGCCCATGCCGCCCGGGGGCCAGGGCCTACCGACTGCTTGTGTTTGCTCGCCCGCCTGGGGCTGGGGCTAGTGACTATTGGTATCTGCCCCAGCTGGACATTTGCCTGAGGGCTGGAAGGCAATTGACTTTAAGATATTCGTGCCACTAAAACGAAGGACACTCCCCGAGCCAGAGATGCCTGAGCAGTGATCACCCTTGGACTGGACCCAAGGAAGGAGCTGGGCGCCCGGGTTAGCAGGCACCAGCCCACAGGAGCTATATAAGCCCCAGAATTCTCTGAGTACTGTTCCCTGAAAATTAGCAAAAGTCACCAGAGGGCAATTAGAGCAGCTGAGGCTAATCAAGGGCCAGCCAGGACCTGATAACTCCCCCCCCCCCCCAGACAAATGGGGCATAAGCTGGAGTAAGAGGCATGCTGAGCTGATCTGGGGAGTGTTGTGTGGTGCAGAGGAGCAAGAGAAGAGCAGTGTTGAGTGGAGGAACAGAGAGAAGGTATAGGACCCCAGAAGGGGAAGAGTTTTTGAAGCAGACGGGGCTGTTTACAGGTGCTGGGGAAGTGGGATTCCAGAAGCTGGAAGGACAGGGCAGTGTGTGTGGGGGGGTGGTACTAGCTCAGGAGAAAAGAGTTCAGCTGTGAAAGTACAGCATTTACAACAAATAGCTGCCATTTGTGAGGCCCCTTAGCTGGGACCTAGATGAACAGGTGGGCCCGGGTCCTATTCCCCTCCTCAACCTACCAGACCCCACTGGAGTAGCCTTTCCCTCATCAGAGATGGCACCCTAACCCATGACAAGAGCCAGGAGTGTGAGACCCAGTAAGTGGAGCTGGTGAGTTGACACACCTGATACTGGAAAATCTCAAGTCTTGCAAATTGATTGACCACTTGAGACTCAACATTATTCTTTTCAAGCTGAAAACTTGAGCCAACTCATCATTATAATTTTGCAGTGAAATGGGTATGTGAAGATCTTGACAAATGCCTGCAACCTCTTTCATTCTTAGTAAAACTATTAGATAGTATTTTATGGACATGACAGATGGGCCAGTTGAAGCCTCAACAAGTATTGGAGTCTGAGTATATTCCATTAGGACTTTCTGTTCCTCTGATCAAAACTCCTTCTCTTACAACTCCTAATTTCAATGATTTGTTGGGGACAAACTGTGGTACAATATCTAACTGATTCCTTACCAGAACCAGCTGATTACCTATCACTGACTGTTCCTGTTCTTCATGACACTGTCACACCACTATCCGCACATTATCCCAAGGGGGTACAAAAACCTGTTATGCGCCTTAATTTATAACTTGTAAATAATTAAATTAGTGAATTCCTATTCTAGGGCAGAATAATCCCTTGCAATCTGAGGGTCTATGATTATCCAGATGCAACTCCTAGTTGGATTATATGGTGTTTTATGTGAGCCATGTAAATGATAATATTTGGGAATCTTTTAAAAGTATGGTGAATGAATGTGATTACCTGTCCCTTTAAATATTTGAGTACTCCTCCCTCCCCAGTTCAAAGCCTCACTTTCGTGAAGGTTTCAGTTTTGCAGCTAGAACAATAAAGTGAGCACAGGAGACAAGCTGTGTTTCGATCAGCTCCCTCTGTATCTGTGCCTAGCTCCTTCTCTGCTAGGTCTAGAAGTATAGCAGAAGCATTCTGCAGGAAATCTTTTATCTGACAGGCCCCTGCTGGAGCAGAGGATACAGAGAGTCTCCCAGTGACATCAGGAGAAGTAGCAGCAGATAAGGGAAGACGGTTCAGAGAGGGAAAGGTGCATCTTATTTTTATAATGGAAATATTTTTACTAAGTGCTAAGCCTAAATGTAACAAACATTCAGATGCTGATGATGATTTTAATAAAGTTAAACAGAAAAGGATCAAAGGAGACAATACAATAATAGTTACCTTCATGTCTCGATATTATTGTGGAAAGTCCACAGTTGCACTGTGTCATTTGTGTTCAGGTGTTAGTAACAGAAAATATAAGACTGGGGAAATTATTGAAACACTGAAGAAACCCCCAGCACCCAGAATTTGTAAATAAAGGCCACAATTTTTTCCTTAAGAAACAAAAAGAATTAAAGTACTCCCCACCCCTCAACATCATGTCTAATGAAGCAAGCATTCGTCAAAAGCCTTAGAAATATTTTATGTTGTGCCATGTACACAACATCGGTGTGACCCTTCTAATTTTAGCAGGAATAAATATGTCTGGAATTATGACTAGAGAAGAAGCAGCCATGGCAGTAAAAAACATTCTTATTTCAAATAATACTTTCCATCAACAACACACTGATAACATTCCAGAAAACATCAAGATCTAATGGACGGAATAAATTAAGAACAGTATTTTGGATGGGAGGCTGATGAATCCATAGACATATCAAATGTGAAATTTGTCAAAGAAGGGGTGGACCCCTGCTTAAATCACTGCCGTCCCCGGCAGTATACTCTAAATAATAATCCACAACAAGTTGTGTGGATCTCCCAGAAGTTGCTAAAGGGCAGCTTCAGTCCTCTCAGATCCCTGTCAGTAAACAGAGGATCTCTATGGCTAGCTCCAGTCTAGCCTTTGACTTAAACAACTGTCTCTTTCAGTTGCTATAGCCTGTATCCAAAGTGGTACAGGAATTGGATTGGATATATAAAATACCCATTTCTCAGATCTTAATAACTAAGATCTCACTCAATAGAGCACCATGCTCATAAACTCAATTAAATCAGACAAGAACTCAGTCAGTGTTTCACTGGCTGATCTCCGCACTCACTCTCTCTCTTACAGAAGAGAGCCTCACAACAGGAGTAAAGGCTTCTCCTGGACCTCTCTCTATAACAGGGGGTAGCATCTGCCAACCACCCAGTCTGTTTATCACTCACATACAAAACCTCATATTGATCTCATAACCAAGTTCCAACAGCCCTCTTAATATCTACTATGTAATCAAAAGGTACCACACTAAAATAATTCTATAGGGATCTAACCCAAACTGTGTAGAAGTTTCCATTATGTTTAACAATATTAATACAAAATATAAATTCAATATCAATATTCAGTAACACTAAATTCTTTACAACTACTTCTTAGAACTACTACTACATTATTCCTCAAAAGAAATCAGAGGAGCTCTGAACAATCTTCAAGTCCCTGTTCGTTCGGGCGCCAATTTGTAACCTTTGACTGATTTCCACTGGTACTTTCAAGGCTTGTTATCTACTTTGCTTCCTGAAACCAGGGGAACATCCTTATATGGTTGGTGTTATTGTGTCCCAGCTGCCTCTGAGTCTGGAGCAAAGGAGCTTCATCGGCGCTATGGCGTTCCACCCCTTCGAGTTACCCAGTGCGCAACCCCAGATGCAGCCAAGAAGTTACAGCAGTTGAAGAACTTGTTGATGCCCCTGGCTGCATCGGGCGTCCCACCTGCAACAAACTTTTATTTAACAGTGTTAAGACCCTCCCAAGTCCTTTCAGTTTTTGCTTCACTGACAGGAGTAGAAGACCAGAGTCCAGCAACAGAAAATATGACAGGTTTGCTGGGATCTTTTCCATGCAAGCATCCATTAGGACCGCATAGTCGTTTACACCAATAAATTTTCCCTCCCAGTAAATTTTCACTCCTCCCCAATAAATTCCCCTTCTGCAGTAAATTTTCCTCTCCCTCTCCTTTCTGGTTTACCTTAGTTTTTTATAATGTATTTTAACCAATCATTTCTTTAATATTATTTCAAGAACCAATCCTAACATATTGTAACATAATTCCCTAACCAATCATACCCCATCATCTTAATTGATTAAAGTTAATTATGAGACAGACAGAAACAATCAAGGACTCAGACAGAAGTTCTCAGAGCATAGGTATCAGATGACCAAACAATACAAAATGTAGATTCTATCATCATAAGTGTTTGCTAGCAGACCTCTTTTAAGGTGATGAATGTGGAATGTGTAGATATGACTGCATACATCCGAGCTCATGGCTGCGCTTGGTACTTTTTGCCTTTGCTTAGTAAAAGTACAAGGCCTCAGCCTGTCAAGCAGTCTGTGGTTTTTATACTTAGGTTTGCTAACAGCATAGCTAGCTAAGTGATAAACATACTTAAAAATCATAGGCTTTACAAGCAAGCCTAAATAGCTATAGTCTAACAAACAAGCCCATTTTTCTCATTAAAATCTTGCACTGTGTCCAAAAATTCATGTTTTCAAACAATATTTTAAAAAATCAGAATTAGATTAGATTATGTCAGATTATGTAATTAAATAAACTACATCAGGCTAAATAAAGTTACAAAATTGTCTGAACTCTAGTGTCTCTTGAATCTAGTACTCTGAATTCTTGCATCTAGTGTCCTGACTCAGTAAAGAGAATGGTTTTTGATTGTGGAGAGCCACCAAGTTTTAAAATATATTTGAGAGGGTCTCAGTACTACAAAGTTTGGGAATCACAGTCCTAAAGGACAATTTAAACAGATCACACAATGGGAACAAAACAAAACTAGGTAACTCTTTGTGTCCTTTTAAAGAATCCCTCCCTTCCTTTCAGTTTTGTCCATGGTAAAAATCTAATAGGGCTCAGAGTTTATACATTTCTTCACCAAGATTGGGATGATGTCACCGAAAAATTCTTAACTCTAATGATCCCAGAACAGCCACTGCAGAAGTCCTCTTCTTTTAACCCCACCAACCTTGGCAGGCATGCTACTCCAGTGTTCATGTTATCATTGACTGTCAGCATCCTCCTCTGCACTTTCCAGTCCTTCTGAAGGGTCATCACAGCACATTCAATGACAGTTTCTTTAGAGCTATATTAATTTCCCTGAATTTCATTGCCATTCTTGGGGCAAGAGGCTGGTAGGACATATCACTTAGTAACACTCTACTCTTGCTTAACCACTGACATCTACATGGTTGTGGGACATCCTTGTCACCATAGCTGTTTCTATGATTTTGCCACAGAGTATATGTGGCCACAGGAACATACTTTATCATGTTATTGCTCTTTTGGAATCACTTCCTTTGTATCATCATTAGGGATTCAGGGCAATGAACGGCCATAAAAGAACAAAAATATTTTTCTCAGGCAGAACCAGATTCAACTAAGCATATACGTGTGTTCTCACTCCCTATCACTATATGGATCTTCTGTATCCTTAGATAAATGTGTTGTCTACATTGAATACTGCCATAACAACTCCCAAAATAGTGGCAATACATTAGTCTGTAGTGGTTTTTGTCCAAAATTTTCTTTTCCCTAAGGATCAAGTGTAGCAGGCAACTTCTTTCTTTCTTTCTTTCTTTCTTTCTTTCTTTCTTTCTTTCTTTCTTTCTTTC
>ML685832.1:7248038-7273927 GCA_007922175.1 Pelusios castaneus
TTCTTTCTTTCTTTCTTTCTTTCTTTCTTTCTTTCTTTCTTTCTTTCGTTTATGACATAGGGGAACAGCACAAGGCAGAAGTCCTCGTTTTGGAGAATTTTTTCCAAAATGGAGCATCTAACTATTACTGAAAGTCAATGAGAATTTGAAATTCTTCTCCAAAATTTGGAGTTACACAAGTAGCAAGTGATCTATAAAAGTGTTACTGATATTGTCTTAATGAAATATAGATATAATTGCTCCAGTGATTCTACTCCTGTTGGTAATCTTGACTCATGTCCCCTTGATCCTTCATATCCTTTTCTGCTGGCACTATTACAAAATCTTGGGATATATTACCAGGCCAGTTCCTGGGGCATGATGCTCCATTGCTTTAAACCTTGTGTAGTAATTTACTCTTGAGCAAAGAAAGTGCAACACTAGCAAATCAGGGTGATAGTTTTACATCCCCTTTGCACTCATTTTGCATAGACATAAATGACTGTATAAGATGTTAGTGGAGAATGATGACCTGGAACTTTAACATATAATGTCTGAAAAAGAGTATTAAAAAGATTAGCCCTATGTTACTGTAAATGTACTTGTAGTGTTGACTGAGGCTTCAATCTAAAAGGTTTCTGCTGGTCAAATAAATTTCCATTAGTAATCCAAGAGATTTACAAAAGAAATTACATATGAATAACTTTTCATTTAATTGTATTCAATAATATATATGGTGGAATGAAACATTTGAAAACATGAGTGATTTATTACAGTAATAGATAAAAGTCCTAAAATACAAGATAAATTGTACAAGAACAGTTTATCTGTATGAACCTTGTAAATTTGCTGGGAAATTCTAGTGATCTGCAGAGGAAATACCAGTGATGCAAGCCAACGCTGTTTGCAACAACTTTAACTTACATAACAAGGGACAAATCGCAAACTTCTAATCAACTTTTACTCACTCCTTATTCATGTTAAACACACAGTGAAAATATTTTGAATTATACTCGCCCTCATTTTGGCCATCTCCCTCTTTTTCTACTTTCTGTACAAACTTTCAGATTGGTACCACTTGCATGGTACCTTAATAAGTTTCCCAACATGTGTAACAAAATCTAAAAAGAGGGAATAAAAATACTAAAATAACATCTTTAAATGCTACAACTACAGAATATCATTTTCCTTGGAATTGCACAATAATTCAAGCTACTCAGTCCATCAGTAATATAATTACCTTGAATCCCACTTGCCTGACCTTGAGGAAACATAAATTATGAGGAGCAATGAAGAACTGGTGATAAATTGATCCCTATGGTATCTCTGTAAAGAGAGGAACATTAAATTAGTTTTCCAATTGAATAGACATTAAGGCCTGGACACTTTGCTAAGACTGAGGAATGCACAGAATAGCTCAGGAAGAGGGACAGAAAAGGTAGGCTTTGTACTTCTTTGTAATGGGTTCAGCTTCTCTAAATTATGTCAGTGCATGACCTATTGGGATTGATATGATTTATGAGGATAAATGGGGTCATCAGACTATTTCTCCTAGCCATTACCCCGTACAATAGTTTGAGGAAGAAAAGGAACCATTGGCGCCTCTGCACAAGCTCTCCACTCCATGGTTGCATCTACACTGGTAAATTAAGTCGACTTAAACTTGGCTTATGTCAACTTAATTTGCCTGCGTCTACACTACACTTTGCTTAAGTCAATTTAAGCAGCTTGCTTAAGTCGACTTAAGGAAAATAAAGTCGACTTAAGGAAAATTAAGTCGACTTTATTAAACCACCTTTCTACTTGACCTAAGGCTTAATTCAACTTTTTAAAGTTGAATTAAGCCAGTGTAGCCCTGGGGTGGGCTACCTCAGGACTACACCAATGCCCTCCCTGCCAGGGCGGGGGCACAGGGAGCCTGGCATGTCCCCCAAAGGGCAGGGCATGTGGGCAGGGTGTGACACTGTCTGGATTTAGGGAAGCATTTATGATATTATTTTCAATGGATATCTCATAAATGCTATAATCCATAGGAACTATGTCATGTTTGGTATCAATAGAAAGGTAGTAATTTGCTGGGAATGATTATATAGTTTATGTCTAGGAATTCTATTTCGATTAAAAGTTAGGAATTTGATGTTATATCCATACTTTAACTTGTGTCGTTCTGGAGGAATGCCTTAGACAGGAGGGTGTGAACAACCATTGTTTCCTTAATGTTAAGGAATCTGCCAGGTGATAAGGTCCCAGGGAGTACTGATGAGCCATTAAGGACACAATGGTTGTATTCTTTATGTCCTTAATGGCTCATCAGGATACTCCCTGGGACCATTCTACCTGGAAAATTCCTAAACATTAAGGAGACAATGGTTGTTCACACCCTCCCGTCTAAGGCATTCCTCCAGAATGACACACGTTAAAGTATGGATATAACTGTCTGTTGCAGCTGTCCCCCTGCTGCATTTTTTTCCCTTTGTTTTGTTGTTTTGTTTTGTTGTTAAGGGCCATGGCCCAGCCCAGGGAGGGGGCCTTTAGCTCCTTGGCTTAGACCCTGGCTCGGTGTAGGGTGGACAATGCCCAGGAGTGCAAGACTTAAATGGCCTGTTAAGCTTAAGGGCATGAGTCATACCCGGGACTCAGATCTTTGCCCAGACTTGTTCTGTGCTTACCTTCAGTTTTCCCTGCCTTCTCTCCTCCCCTGTAGTAGAGGGAGCCAATCAGAGATACTGGTGGGAAGCTGCCTGAGTTTGCCTTTAAAACCAGACATTTTTGAGTCAGACATCAGAAAGGTTCCTGCTCTGCCACCTGGTCTGATCAGCTAGGGGTCTTTGGGGGCCCTTTCTCCGCTCTCGTTTAATTTTTGAGCGTACCCCCGTTTTTAAACTCCCCTCCCATGAACACCGAATTTTTCTGTGAGATCTCCTGACGATTGAAAATGAACTGAGCCTCCTCTGCATCCTCTCATGCTGCTGCTGTGCCTGCCTCTATTCCTGCTGCTGTCCTGGGAATTGGTAAGGCTCTTCTCTTGCAAATTCTCCCTGTTCTAGCTGGTGGCCTTGCTTCCCCAGCAGACAGACTTAAGTTAATTCCTTGGTCTGTGCCTCAAACTATTTCTAACTCCGCAGTTCCCTTGCTGCTTAAAGAAAAGCCTGTGCCGCTGCTAAGCTCTGCCTCTGTGTTCTCTGTCCCGGGGCTCCCTGCTTTCAGCTGTTTCCACTGCTGCAGCCACCATCCCCATACTCCCTCAGGAGCTGTATCCTGGGCTCACACCACTCTGCCTCTGGGACTGCTCCCCCTGGTCAATAGGACCAGTATAGTATAAGGCGTGCCATTAGGTTTAGTTTCATTAGTTGGTTTAGGCTTAGTTTTGTTAAGTTGTATTTTACTAGCTTGTATAAGTTGTAGTCCTGTTAGAATTAAATTTTGTGTCTGTGTTTAGTGGTAGTTAAGTGGGATACTTGTTTGCCATTACCTGTTATATTGTGTGGCCATAGTTAAGCTAGATTAAAGATAATTGTTTTGCTGTATTGCTCCTCTCATTTTTGTTTTTTCTTCTTTCTGTTGTTCATTATTAGCATAAGTTGTATAGTTACTGTTAAGTTGTTAAATAAGTGCCTCTGTGTCTTCATCTCTCCCCGAACACCCCAAGTCCTCTGCTGCTGTTTCCACCTCTCCCTGAACTTCCAAAGCCCCTTGCTGCCTTTCTTCTTTGATTCCTCTGTGTTTAGCCTGCAGGCTCCTGAAGACTGCTCTGAGCCTCGCCCTGCAGGGCTTCAGTGCCTCTTGCTGCATCCCTTGCAGCTGTACTCTTCCCTCTTCCTCTGCCACTGATTACTCACCCCACCCTTGTTCCTTAACCCAGCCTCCAGGTACACTCTTACAGACTGCCTGCCACTACAGTCCTACAAACCAAGTTATCAATTCTCATCTGTACTATTACACTTGTGTAAATTCACTAATCACCCTTATTGTGCAATTTTACTGCCATTTGTATCTCATTCATATTCATAAAACCCCATTGGTTACCACTGCCTTTACTGTACCTCTACACCTCTACCACTGTGACATATTGCTTTTTTTTTTGTAGAATCGCTAGCCTCCAATTGTGGCTTGCTGTGACACCTCTTCATTTTCACACTGCTTAATAAGAGAAACCCTCTCCCCAACTGCCTACTGTGACAAACCCCATATACCCCATTATTGCCTACTGTGACAAACCCCATACACCCCATTATTGCCTACTGTGACAAACCCCATACATCCCATTATTGCCTACTGTGACAAACCCCATACACCCCATTATTGCCTACTGTGACAAACCCCATACACCCCATTGTTAAATTTTACTGTTTTACATTTTCAATAAAGATTAATTTGCACCCCACTGTTGCGGTAATTGCCCCCAAGATCCACTACCTGCTGGCAGGGACAATAACATCAAATTCCTAACTTCTAATCGAAATAGAATTCCTAGACATAAACTATATAATCATTCCCAGCAAATTACTACCTTTCTATTGATACCAAACATGACATAGTTCCTATGGATTATAGCATTTATGAGATATCCATTGAAAATAATATCATAAATGCTTCCCTAAATTCAGACAGCATCACACATAGGGCTCTGCCCTGCCAGGGTCCCTTTCCCCATTTGCCCCATTTCACACAGAGGGTGCCCCCTGCCACCGTGGACCTGCCCAAGGTCCCTCTAGCCCCACAAAGTCAACCTAGAGCATCCAGTGTGGACGCTTTAGGTCAACATTGTAAGTTCCCCTTTAAGTCAACTTTAATTTTAAGTGTAAACACACTAAGTTGACTTTACTAAGTCAACTTTAAGTCAACTTAGTTAATTCGACTTAGTTAAAGTCGACTTAAAAGTGCAAGTGTAGACATAGCCCATGGCTCTCATGCCATCTTTAGTACCATAGTCAGCCAGCAGTATGATGCAAAATGTCTTTGGTGCTTTGGAGATCCTGGGGCTAACACTTTTTAAAATGTCATGAGTCTAATTCCAACCTTGCATCTTGTGTGATAGGTGTACAATGTTGCCACTGGTTTTAAGTGAATGGACAATTTTGATATATCCACCACTTTATACCCAGCCTGTGTTCCCTTCTCACAGGCAAAACTGACTATGAAAGTCACATATTACTGGAGAATCAGAACCTTCTCTTTTAAAGCCTGCCCAGTCTCCAGGATTTACAAACAAAAGTGTAAAATTTTAAGAAAATCTCACTACTTAATAGCTTCAAATGTAACAGCTGTCTGACAGAAATTAAGTATTCTATTTCAAGTAGGTTACATTCATTTATTTTACCTTAAATTTACAAGGATTTTTCCCTCTCAAGATTGAACTTTAAAGGAACTGAAACCAATAAGAAAATGTAGTGCTCTGTATGTAAATAACTCACTCTAACATTTCTATTACTATCAACCAGTCTACATGTAAAGTAGTAGATCTTGTTTCTGGCAATGAGAATTTTTTGGAGAAGATTGCTAAATAACACCTATCCTACCTCAACATGTCATAAAGAATCCTTCTAAGTGCTTCTATTAATCTGGAAGGGAAGGGAAAAGTAGTAGCTCCGCATCTAGTATCCATTTTCTGTGTAACGTGGAGAGACATACTGATTGTAGTATTTTATGCACTGTTCAGTCATAAAAAAGGCAAAATAATAATGAGTAATTTTTAACTTGCAGAATAAAACTGCTAAATAAATCTAATCTGATGCAAATCTAGATGCAAAGTTTACAGTAATTAGATACTGGGTATGTTACAGACTTGTAAAAGTCAAGTTTTCAAACTAATACTCAAAATATTTCTGGGTGTGGTTTAGTGCAAATATTTCATCACCTTTTTCACATTGGAAATTGAGAGGAGGGATATGAATTCATTTTAAAGGTGGAAAAAAGCAATCCAGAGGCAAACTGAAATACTATTTTAGTTGCCATGGTGCACAAAGCTACAATATGAAAAGTGAAATGCCTTTTTCCTTTTCTTTTTATAGTGATATATTCTTTTTCTTAACAATTATGAATGTCTGTCTGTCTTTCCCCCTTCCTCCATGCTTTTGCAAACTTCTTTAATCATGGGACAAAAGAGGAGGTTAATGGATTATAGACTTATTAAGGATTTTTGTAATAAACCATAGTCCCAGTGCCTCTGTTCAATCCATTAAGGTCTAGCAGAGTTATGAATTTAAGCTCCCAGACTTGTCTTTTGAAAGTGTCATACAGGTTCCATTTGAGGATGACAACTGATAAGTCAACTATAGAGCGATCACTTTGTGAAAAGTGATCACCCCCCAAGTGACAGATGTTTTTGTTTTATATTGTTTTCCACTGTGGATTCATTCCATTTTATCAAAGTATGCTATATCCATTGGAGCACCCTTGTCCACATGTTTGTTATCCCACTCATCTAGATTTCAAATAGATTGGTGAGGCATGATTTCCCTTTACAAAAGCCTTATTGACTCTTCCTCAGTAAATCATGTTAATGTCTAATAACTTTGTTCTTGACTTGAATTTCAATCAATTTGTCTGGTACTGAAGTTAGGTTTACTGCTCTGTAATTGTCAGGATTGCCCTGGAGCCTTTTTAAAAAATTGGGGTCACATCAGCTATCCATACAGTCATCTGGTATAGAAATGATTTAAGTGGAAGTTTATAGACCACATTTAGTAGTTCTACAATTTCGTATTTGAGTTCATTTGACTTGTTGAGTGAATATCATCTAGTCCTGGTGATCTATTAGTTTAATTTATCAATTTGTTCCAAAACCTCCTCTATTGATACCTCAATTTGGGAGAATCCTCAGATTTGTCAACATAAAGGAATGGCTCAGATGTGGGAATCTCTCTCACATCTTCTGCAGTGAAAACTGAGGCAAATAATTAATTTAGCTTATCCACAATTTACTTGTCTTCTTTGAGTACTCCTTTAGTACCTACTGATTATTTGGCAGGCTTCATGGTTCTGATTTACTTACATTTTATTTTTTATATTAGTTTTTATAAATTTTGCTAGTTGATCGTGAAATGATTTTTTGGCCTACCTAATTGTACTTTTGCACTTGATTTGCCAGTTTATAGGTTCCTTTCTTTTTTCCTCAATAGCATTTGATTTTCATTTTTTCTAAGGATTATGTAATTGCATTGATTTCAAAGGATGTACACTGATATAAAACTAGGGTGATGCAATGGTGATTCAGGCCCTTATTTTATCTCTTTAACAATCAGAAAAGTAAATATTTTTTACATTTTAAAATATGAATAGTACTTTTACTCACCTCTGAGTTATATTTAGATGTCAGTTTAAGAATGGTTAATAATAGAAGGCTATGGCCATTAGTTACCAAAGCGTGCTTGCCTTATTGATGTAAATAGAATCAGACTTTTAGACTTTAAGGCCTGAAGGGACCATCATAATCATTTAGTCTGACATCCTGCACACTGCAAGTAAGAGAACCTCCACTGCCCACTCTTGTAATGCACCCATAATCTCTGGATAAATTACTGAAGAGCCCAAATCATGATTTAAAGGTGTCAAGATGACAGAATCCAACATTGATCAGGGAAGTAGAAGTGAATGGCAACCTGGGCAGCAGTGACCATGAGATGATAGAATTCAGGATTTTGATCAAAGGAAGACAGGAAAGAAGCAGAAAACACACCCTGGACTTCAGAAAAGCAGATTTTGGCTCCCTCAGGGAATTGATGGGCAGGATCCCTTTGGAGGCTAATCTGAAGGGGAAAGGCATCCAAGAGAGTATATTTTAAAGAATTTTAAAGAAACCCTGTATTTTAAAGAAACCCTGCTAAGGGCACAGGAAGTTACCATTCCAACATGCAGAAGGAACAGCAAATGTGGAAGGCACCCAGGCTTAGCAGAGAACTCTGTGTTGAGCTGAAACATAAAAGGGAAGCTTACAAGAAGTGGAAGCTTGGACAGATGACTAGGGAGGCATATAAAGATATTCCTTGGGACTGCAGGGATAAAATCAGAAAGGCCAAAGACAATTGGAGTTGCAGCTGGCAAGGGATGTGAAGGATAAGAGGAAGGGGTTCTAAAAGGATGTCAGTAACAAGAAGAGGATCACGGGTGGTGTAGGTCCCTTACTGAATGGGGCAGGTATCTTTGTGGTGTATGATGTGGAAAAGGCTGAAGTTCTCAATGCTTTTTTTACTTCAGTCTTCAAAGGGAGGGTCAGCTCCCAAGCTACTACACCGGGTAATGCAGAAAGGAGATAAGTAGAGCGGCCCTCGGTGATGGAAGGTCAGGTTAGGGACTACTTAAAGAAGTTGGATGTGCACAAGTCAATGGGGCTGGAGGAACTGAATCCGAGCATGGTGAGGGAGTTGGCTGATATGATTGCAAAGCTGCTGGCCATTATCTTTGAAAACTCATGGTGAACAGGGGAGGTCCCGGATGATTGGAAAGAAGCAAATTTAGTACCCATCTTCAAGAACAGGAAAAAGGAGGATCCGGGGAACTACAGACCAGTCGGCCTCACTTCAATCCCTGGAAAAATCATGGAGCAGGTCCTCAAAGAATTCATCCTGAAACATGTGGAGGAAAAGACAGTGATCAGGAACAGTCAGCATGGATTCACCAAGGGCAAATCATGCCTGACCAACCTGATTGCCTTCTAGGATGAGATGACTGGATTTGTGGATGCGGGAAGAGCTGTTGACGTGATATACCTCGACTTTAGCAAGGCTTTTGATACAGTTTCCCACAGCATTCTCGCCGGCAAGTTAAGGAAGTATGGGTTGGATGAGTGGACCATAAGGTGGCAGCTCAGCGAGAGCAACCTTTCAGAGGTTGTCAGGGTGTGCTGTTGCCTGCACAACCTCTGCGAGCTGGGAGGCCGAGTAGCTCTCCGACGCCTACGGGCAGCCCGACAATGCCTTGCCGCAAACACCTGTCCCTGCAGGTGGTCGCTGTCCCACAGGGAGCTCTCACGAGCAGGTGCAGCGGGTGTTGGGCACGCTGTCCCCTCACCTGGCTCTTCCTCGGAGGGGGGCAGCCTCCTTCTGCTCCTCTGAGGCTGGGCCCCTCCTCAGGTTAGGGATCAGCTCCGGGCTGGCAACTGACTCCGGGGTTGGCGAGGTGCCCTCCTACTCCTGGTGGCTGGTCTCCCCCTCCTCCAGCACCCCAGCCTCATCAACCAAGCCCTTCTCGACGTTATCATTGGGGGAGGGTGGCTCAGCAGAGTTAATGGTGTGGGCTGGGAGGCTGCTGCTCTTTTGCCCCAGAAAGGCATCCAGCTCTTCATAATAGCAGCAGCTAGTAGTGGGGGCTGCCCCTGTCTGCAGCCTGTCCTCCCAGGCCTTCTGGTATGCCTGTTGGAGGTCCTTTATTTTCACCTGGACCTGCTGGGTGTCCCAGGTGTGCCTCTTGTCAGCCAAGGCCTGGGAGATGGAGGCATATACCTCCTGGTTGCGGTGGCTACTCTGCAACTGGGAGTTCACTGCCTCATTCCTCCCAAATGGCCAGCAGGTCCAGGATTTCCTGGTGACTCCAGGATGGGGCCCACTTGCCTCGCTGGCCATCTTCCCAGAGGGCAGGCCTGCGCAGCTCTGAGGAGCAGGGCTGTGTACTGCCCTGTGGTTGGCCAGGGCAGGCTCTTCCTGTGCCAGGAACCCTGGGAGGGGGGTCTGGAGGCCATGGAGGTTGATTTAGGGCTACTCCACATCCACAGTGGCTTAGGTTGACTTAATAAGGTTGACTTAAGCAGTAACTTAATGTAAAACTAGGTGTTATTAAGTTGACTTAAGCTTTCCTTAAGTCGACCTAAGGAAATTCCTAAGTCGAGTTAAGGAAAACCTAGTGTTGCCATGGCTTTGTTTCGGTCAACTTAAGCCTCCTTAAGTCGACCTAACTTGTAAGTGTAGATGCAGCCTAGGTGCATGACCTTGCATTTAGTAATGCATTTTGCATTATTAAATTTCATCCCATTTCTACTGCTCCAGTTTCTACTGCTCCCTCCTCGGTATTGGCAATAGTTCCCTACTTCCTGTCATCCTCAAGTTTTATTAGCACACTCCCACCTTTTGTGCCAAAGTCATTAATACAGATGTTAAATACAATTGATCCCAGACCAATCCATAGGAACTCCATTAATAACTTCATTTCAGACAGTTCACCTTTCAGTATGACCCATTGTAGACTCCCTTTTTATCAGTTCTTTATCTACCTTTCAATTCTCATATTAATCCCCATCTTCTTCAATATAACTAATATTTTTCTATGTGGAAATGTCTGTAATAGGTTCTACTGCATTTCTTTTGTCTAAAAAATCATTTGTCTTCTCTGAGAAAGAGATAAGGTTGGTCTGCACAATCTACCTTTTGGGAAACCATGTTGTATTTTATCCTAGTTCAGGTTTAGATCTATGTCCTTAATTAAATTTATTCTAAGAACTTGCATACATTGAAGTCAAACAGATCTGTAGTTTCCCAGATCACTTTTTTTCCTTTCTTAAAAACAGATAGTATGCTAGCAGTTCTCTACTCATAGGATATGACCTCCGAGTTTACAGATTCATTAAAAAGCCTTGCTATTCGACTTGCAACTTCATGCACTAATTACTTTAATATTCTTGGTTGGAGATTATGTGCCCCCCTCCTCCAATTTAATCATATTAATCTATTTGAATTTGACTTCCACCTTGGATGTGGTAATTTCTACTCCCATAGCCTCATTTCTATTAAACACTCTGATACTAACCCTAAGCGCCTCATTACCGTTATTAAAAATGGAGATAAAGTATTTGCTTAGGTGCTGGACCTTATCTAGTTTATTTTGAATCTCCACCCCATCCTCAGTGTTTAGTGGTCCCACTTCTTTCCTTGTTTTCTTTCTATTTATATGGCTGTAAAACCTTTTATGGATGGTTTTAATTTCCTTTGCAGGGTCCAACTCTACTTTGGTTTTGGCAGTTCTCATTTTTTTCCTACACTTTCAGACTTCCAGGAAGTAGCTTTTATTGCTGATTCTTCCCATCATTTATTCCTTCTAGGCTTTCTGTTTTCTCTTCATAACCTGTTGGAGATATTTGCTCATCTAGCTTGGTTCTGAGTTATTACAGAGAATTCTTTCTTGGATGTCTGGCTAATGAGTGTTGCCCATATGCACAGGGTTTAACTGATTGCCATATTTGGGGTCAGGAAGGAATTTCCCCCCAGGGCAGATTGGCAAAGGCTCTGGGGTTTTTTCACCCTCTTCTGTAACATGGGACACAGCTCACTTGTTGGTGGATTCTTTGTACCTTAAAGTATTTTAAATCATGATCTGAGGACTTTAATAACTCAGTTATAGTTTAGAGGTTTATTACAGGAGTAGGTGGGTGAGATTTTGTGGCCTGCATTGTGCAGGAGGTTAGATTAGATTTCCTATGATTCTTTTTCCACCATTGCTTGGGATGTAGTCTCAGGTAGTTTCTGCAATTTTGACTTAAAATAATTCCAAGCCTCTTCCACAGTCAGATTATTGAATTCTTCAATTTAATCTATGGCCCTAACTAATTCCCTTAATTTTTTAAAAAGTCTGTCCTTTTGAAGTCAAATACCCTAGTTGTAGATTTACTTTGTTTATCCTTCCATTTAGTTTAAACTGAATTAACTCATGGTCTCTTGAACTAAGGTTGGCTCCTACAATCAATTATTCTATAAAGTACTTACTACTTACCAATACCAAATCTAAAATGGTATCAACTCTTGTAGGTTTGGCAGTTATTTGATGAAGAGACCCCTCAGTCATCACATCCAGGAAAGTTTGAATCCCCACTAATATTAGTAGCACTTGTCCTCCAATCTATATATGGGAAGTTAAAGTCTCCTAGAACCACACAATTCCAATTAGTATTTATTTTATTTAAAACATTAAGGAGGTCCTGGATTTTTTTAACATACCCCAAGTACTGACCCAGGGTAGCCTCTGATAGCTTTCTTACCCCAAAGTGATTTTGACCCAAATAGACTTTGCTTTGTCCATTCCATTACATTTAATTTCTTTACAGTCTATCTCAACATTAATATCCAATTCTACTCCACTCCATTTACCTTTATTTCTACTTTTCCCAAATAGCACATACACTTCAATAATTGCACTTCAGTAATGACTACTATTCTACTACTTTTTTATTATTCATATACTATCTGGCTTCACTTTCTGCACCAGTAGTTCTAGTTCCTCCATTTTATTATGTCGGCTCCTTGCATTGGTTTATTGACCTCTGAGTTGTTTTTGCTTGGCTTCATCCAGATTCTTCACCCGATTAGGTACTGTCATTTTTCTGCTAGTATTTCCTACCTGATTGTTGCTTTCATTGGCATTTCCTCTTCATGACCATTCTCCTAACTTCAGAGGATATTTTTCCTTTCTCCATTGTGGTATCCTCTTTTATTTGATTTTCTCCAGCTCAGCGTTAGAATCAGGAATGGAGATTACATGAACATCTCCCAACAGTCTCCTCTGAATTCCCTTTTTAAAGTCTTTTTATTAGTTGTACCACCCTCCAACACAGAAGTCTATTTTCTTCCCTTCTCACTTGGAGTCCATCCCAGGAGAACTGTCCTCTCTCTTGAATGCCTCCCAATGATTGAACAATACCAAAGTCCTCCTATAATACCCCTACCTGAGCTATCTATTGATCATTGTAATCTTGTTTCACCTTCATTCTCCTCCTCTAGGGACAGGCAGAATCCCACTGAAGATTGCCCAAATCTCATTTCCTTCAATGTCTTTTGCAGCCTGGCATAGTCTCCTTTTATGCATTCCTGAGAGAATCTAGCCATATCATTTGTTCCCACATGAAAGACAACCAGTGGATTCTTTCCTGCTTGTTCTAGGATTGCCTTCAGCCTTAGGTTTTCATCTCTGTATCTTTGCTTCCAGCAGACAGCACACCATTTTGTTCTCTGGATCAGCTCTGGTGGCAGGCCTGGATGTTAATAGGGAGTCCCCAATCATGTAGCTCTACTTCTTACTGGTGATGGTGCCTTCCTCCTATTCTTTCTGGCTGCAAGTCATCTTGTATTTTGTTCTATCGTGCAATGTTCTGCAAGTTATCCTCTATCCTCTTGAGGCTTCAAACTCTGCCTATTTCCATTACTAAATCTCCTCTTCCTGTAGGACTAGCTGTCCTTCTATTTATTCTTCCTTGCTCTCCTACTTTCTGTTACTACCTACTGTGCCCCTTCTTCATTTTCCTGTGCAGCAAACTGCTCCAGAGCTCTATTTCTCCTTCATTAATTGGTCTTTTCCTCTGCCTGGTTCTCATAATTACATGCTTTCACCGGCAACTTTCTGCCCCCAGCAGTCTGTGCTCACAATTCGCCCATGCAACTTGTATCTGTGAGTATTGATTTTTCCCTTCAGCATCCTCTTGCTTTCCCTCTGTCAACTGCTTGAATCCCCATAATTTCCACCTATATCTCCAAATCTCAATTTTTTTCCATCAGCTATGAATGCAGTACTTTATACAAACACATTTGAATAATTTGAATTAAATGATCAAGTTTAAGTTTAGCCTCATCTACACTACCAAATGTACATTTTAACCATGCTTACTGAAAAGGTGCTTAACGTGTGTTTTATCCTTCCCTATAATTGCTGCTAAACCATGTTGTTTATCATCTCAATTACATCAATTACCTATTCCCAGTGTCAGCGCCAAATATTTTTGATAGAGCAGACAACATTTAGGATTGTGTGCATTTGTTCTTGGTTATATATGAGATTTGATCCTAGAAACAGGAGTTCATATACAATTAGGAAGAGGAAAGTAGGACTTATAGAGTGTTTAATTCTATCTCTGGACATTTCCAATGCAAAATTATGACATTTTTTTGTTTAGTAAAGCTATTTTGGGGTACTCATTATTATTATTATTTATAATAAATAATATTTCTAGCTGAGTCTTATACAATTGAGATGAAGATATCTTAGGGACCCTGGATTTACAAGTGAAAAAATATTAAATTATTATTTAATATTTGAATTAGAGTAGTGTCTAGGATCTCGAATTGGAGACTGAGCCCCAATGTGCTAGTTATTGTGCATATATGTGGTGAAAAACAGTGTTTGCTCCAGAAGGTAACATATGTGGGATATCTGAATATATAGTGCAGTATAAAAGTTTTTTGGCTGTCATGTGGACCTGCATAATTCATTTTTAGCTTAGTAATGTATCAATACAGTAGTCATCCTATATCCATGCTAATACTGGCAATATTCAAAAGCCCTGGCTGAAGAACATTTCTTGTAGCTGTGTAAGGGAAGTAGTGTCTTTACACTCTCCTAACACTAGTGTAAATAGACACATTAGGTGCAAAGCAGTGGACAATCTAGCCCAAGATACTCCCTTATTCTTCAGAACTGTCATTCATTTGGGCAGCAAACATTAATGTCACAGTAAACCAGAATTAAATCTGATTCCATAATGACTTCTGATGGGAGTCTGAAGTTACGGAAGTATGCTTTCTTGTATTGAGATTCAAATGAAAAGATCTGTGTCCACCCCCAATAATCTTTCTCCAGATGCTTGCCTCTTTTTCTCCATCGTGTGGCAGAGTCCCCATAGTCCCAATGGGTGCGTCTACACTTGTAAATTAAGTCGACTTAAGCCTGCTTAAATTGACTTAATTTACTCTGTGTCTACAGTACAATTTCCTTAAGTCGACTTAAGCTGCTGCTTAAGTCAACTTAAGGAAATTTTAAGTTGACTTTATGAAACCTATTTTAAAGTCGACTTTACTGGCTAAGTCGACTTTAAATTGACTTAGCCAGTGTAGACACAGATTAGCCCTAAGTCGACTTTAAGTTGACTTAAAGGGCCTCCAGGGCTCCCCTACTGACATCCCTGCCAGGGTGGCTGGCACAGCCAGAGCCTGGCATGCCCACCCACAGGGCAGGACACAGCCCTGCCCATCCCGCTCCTATACCCTGCCCCTGCCCCTGTCTTGCTCAGCCCCCATTGTACCCTGGTACAATGGGGCAAATGCTGAGCCCCCTGTCACTTTGAAAGGGATGCCCTCCCTCCTACCATGGACAACTCCCAGGTCCACCTAGCCCCTAGAGATCGACTTAGGCGTCCAGTGTGGATGCTGTAAGTCGATTTGGCAAGGTCTACTTTAAGTCAACCTAATTTTATAGTGTGGACATGCTAAGTCGACTTAGCAAAGTCGATTTATTTGGCCAAGTGTAGACATAGCCACTGAGACTGGGGCCAGGATACTTTGTCATTCTGGAAAGGGAGAAATTGTCTCCACTTCCGCATACTTTCTCCTCATCACTCACTTCCCTGACCCTTTGATCACCACATATATATTATTAATCAGCAACTGTAAATGAATAGGAGAAAACTGAAAATTTTAAAAGATCAAGGAACCCTGCACAATGGGCATTGGGATGTCGTAAACAACAATCTCTGGAACTCAAGATAATTCACAGTCTATTCCTTATATGACACAGGCCAGCTGCCCAGGATCTGGTGATATTGTGGGTAAGACACCTGCTCTGGTGATGGCTACCTGCCTTCAGACTCTAGGTGTCAAGGATCCTTCTCCCCAGGATTGACCCTCTTGCTGGGTTCATATCCTTCCACCCAAGTCCAGTCTTCCAAGTCTGCTTGTCTGGTGACCCCCCTTTTGTTAGGTCCTCTCTGTCCACGGTACCAATCTCACTTTCCCCAGCTGCTCATTGCTCTTGGCTCCAGTTAAATTGTGGCATGGTAGGTGTCCACTAACCCAATTCTGGTCCCACAACTTTCCACTATAGTTCAGTCCTGCTCATCACTCATGCAGTTGGTCCCTGCCACTCTGTCTCCCCAGCCCTGGGATATTGCTACATCTACTCGGGCTGTTGCCCTCTCCCTTCTGTGTCTTACTCTTCTCACTCTGTTACTGCTCACACAGAGGACTGGCCCTAGGCTTTTGACCCCTTTATTGACCTGACCCCTCTGTCAATCTGGCTGACTTGGAGCGCTGTCCACTCCCCATTGACCTTGGTGTTAGACCTCTTCTGGTTTGCCTTTGGGTCTGTAAGTCCCAGGATCCTGACTCCTTTTTGGCCCTTCCTCTTTCTCCTCATATTATGAGATGGTTAACCAAAAAAAAACACAGGTTTCAGTAAGAGGCTATGGTTATTTAACCACTCATCTGGCAGTGCTGAGCAGAAGTATGTGTCTAGGAAGGGTGACAGAGGAAGGGTAGTCACTGCTGCAGTGGATAGCCTGCTTCCATGCAAGTATTATGTAAACAGATTCATATAAGGGCATTGTAATGAGTAACCTGGCACATCCCTATGCAGGATCAGTTCCTTCATGTTAGTTTTCCATAGAAGCAATAGCCCAATATTGCTTGAGGTTATGTATATTTTATAATTATTCTTTTAAAAAAAAAATGCCTGTGCTAGATACATTGAATAAATGCACACATATTTTATATTAATATGGTGTCAGTGTTCGACTGGTATACTTCTTCATAGCTCTATGAAGTTAGTGCAGCTATGACAATCTACAACAGCTGAGTAGCTGACTCATGGATTGCAGTTGTGAAATTGAGATTAACTGAAATCAATGGAAATTTTTTTATTGATTTCAATGGGCTCTGTATCAGGCCCTTGATGCTTATTTAGAAAAGTATACATGACCATAATCAAATGTTGCTTTAGGTTAAATACCAAATATAAGTATACAGATATAGTGTTATACCTTAGTTATTGAATATTAATGGTTTAATGTTTACATTTATTAACACTTCATAACAATTCTATCTTTTCTTCTCTTGATTTTTTCTTTACTTATTTTTCAGCTTCCTCAAACAACTTTTGTTATTTTTTTTATTTCAAATGTCCATTAGTCTCCATGAATTTAATTCCTTTTAAAAATGATATTAGTATTCATTTTATCATTTTCTTTCATGACTTTTTCATGCTTTTTAAGATATAACACTGTACAGTTTTCATCTCCATTCAATTATCAGCCCTTTTCCCCTATATTTTTTTCTTAATACTCACCAATATTTCTCACCTTTCCCTCAACACTGCTTACTTATTTATTGATCTTGTTAGTGCTGATATCTTGCATTTCTTTCTAGGGTGCATTTTAAAAAACAAAAAAATCTCACCTTTTGCAGTTGTATCACACTTCTTTTCACTTGTCCTTTTTCCTAGTCCTGTAGTTTCATTTTTTTTTTTAAATCATTCATTTGGTGTGCCAAGAACTGACGACATGAAAGGATTGAAACTAAAGTGCACTGGAAATTAGGAAGCTTTTTGCAACCATCTGCTTTTCTGATAATTAATACAAAACTCTATCCGGTAACTTTCTCAGCTCTCTTTTAATCTCTGAATTTAGAATTTTTGTAGAGTAGGTGAAAAGTAATTTAGGCCTCCATGTTCCCCCTTACTGAAAAAATGGGCCACAGCATTCTCTGAAGAGCAGCTACACCAGTTTATGCCATCTGAGGCTCTGGCACAATATTTGTAAGGTACTTTGAGAGCTTCAGATAAAAAGGTGCTAGAGAAATGGAAATGTTCATATTTTCATAAGAAGTTAACAAGACTTGTATCTTACTTCAGTTCTAACTCCTCAGGGGGGGTAGTGCAGCTTTGCACCACCCAATGCCAATAAAGCTGCCTCAAAGCTTAACCAAAGCAAGGATCCTTCTCCTTCCCAGGTGGGAGGATTCATAGGTAATTTACAATCACCATAGAGGCTTCTAATGCACCCTTTTCCTATAAATGGTACAGCATTTCTGCTTTGGCAATCTTTGGTGACCAGAACAGCCCCTTGGTCACATGGACAGTTGATGCAAGTCAGAGTAGGTTACACTCAGGGACCAAACCAATATAGAGCAGCACCTCTATGGGGGTGAGGGGGGAAGTGTGGGATGGTTTAGAAGTGGTTCCCAGCCTCTGGCCTGGGAGACAAAAGTGGCCTGTGGGAGGGGGGTTCAAAGTGGACCACCACTCCCCTCCCAATGACTGCAGAAGGGAGCCACTGCTTAAGGACCCAGGTGTAGTGCATTGCCACATGGCTAAAAGAAAGGTGCAGGCTCCTTGCTGCAGCCAAGGGGACAGGAGACCAGAGTTTCCTCCACCCCAGCTGTAGCAGGAAGCACAGCAAATCTCTCCACCTGTGTTTGTAGGTGCTGGTGTCCCTACTGAAGCCAGAGGGAGGGAACCACTGCTTTTCTGTCCCCCTGGCTGTAGAAAGCGGCCACTGCCTAGGGACCCTTGGGGCTGCGTGGGGCTACAACATACGTGTGGTTTCCCTGCTGAAGCCAGAGAGATAGAAGATTAGTGAGGAGGAAATCAGCCTCCTCAATGAACTCCTGTCTAGCTGCAGTGGAGTACACCAATAAGAATGCTGCTGGCAGAGACTGGTGGCCCTTCAGGGTTATAACAATGATATCTTTGTCCCTCGAGCCATAAAGGTTGGGAACCATTGGATTAAAGCCTCTGTTGCACACACTCATTCTAGTGTTCCTCTACCAGACCCTAGAATCTGGCTCATAGCTTTTAATAGGCTCTCTAGCAAGAAAAGATGATCTTCTTAAGAAACCCAAACGAATGAGCAACACCGCCCAAAAGATACCACCCTATAGTCTTACCTTCCTTATGCCCCTAAAACTTGATCCATTTTTAGACTTGAAGTTTTCACTGGTTCTTTTTAAAATTCTGAAAAAAAATATTTTTCTTTTCTTTTCTTTTCTTTTCTTTTCTTTTCTTTTCTTTTCTTTTCTTTTCAACCAGAAATGTAATTGTTAAAAGCTTATGAGAAAACTAGCTATAATGAGATATCCAATGGTTCAGTTCAGATAAACAGCCAAACATTTGTGTACTCATCCACTCCCGAGATATAAGGGCCCATTTCTTCGTTGCCTTGCCTCCTGTGTACTTATTTATAGTAGATGAAAAATGTTACCAAATTGGTAGAATGTGAAGTTTTCTGAGGATCATCTATAACTTACTTGTGCATTTACTTTAGGAATATAGGAAAAGGTCTTAAACAAAAACTCCAACTGTATATGCACAAATAAATGTACCCATATAATATAATTCCATACAACTCTGCTTATGTAAAAGGGAACTCTAAATTTTCCTTTCAATTTTACAGCTATATTTTATTCATATCTTATGCTATAAAGTATACGGTACGTGTTGAGTTGTTCCCTGTCTATTATCTTGTGTACTCATCTCCAATAGTGCAAAGTGTACCAAGAATGGTACCAAATCAAAATGGAAACATTTTAAATGCCCTTCCCATTCAGTTTGACCAGTTATAAGTGGCTTCTGAATGTGCAGGGCAGTGGAAAATGAGGCCTTATTAGTGGAGTGTTTGTCTGGATTTCATTCAGATTTAATAATAAAAAAAAGAAAAGAAACTGTGAATAACCATCAGCAGGAAACTGCAAGTTACCAAATTAGCTGGTGGTTAAGCAAATGTGATAGTAGTCCCATGTCCCTCATTAATAGGGTCACTATAACAGCAATAATATTTTAATAAGGCATTAAAAAGCAGCAGGGGTTAGTTCCATACACTTAGCCTGCTTTTTCTTGTGGATCTACCACTAATTTTGTTGTACTTGACTGTATGAATACCCACCCTTGAAAGTCCTCTTTCTCAATATAGAGGAAACAAATTCTTTTGAATTCTCCACTGGACTCAGAGAAACTGTTATGGGGATTAGTATTTTCCATTGGAAAGAAACCTATTTTCAAATATTCTGTTAATAGTTTGATATCTAGATGCATGTTTTTTTTCAAGTCTGTTTTATTTTATTTTATTTTTTTGAAGTCATGGTATCATTTTGTGCTGTTTAAATTTGATGCCAGCTCATTAGAATATCAAATTGTAAGAGATATCACTTTTGCATAGGATGTGTTTGTGTCGGATTCATTAAGTTTTAGAAGCTGTTCTCACAGAACCAAAGCCTTAAAATGGCCAAAGCCTTAAAATGTTTATGTGATGTATCATACTAATACATACTGCACTCAGTAGGAAAAGAGGACTCAGTCTTTGCTCCTTAGTCAGAATGCTTTGTTTTGCTCAGGCAGTGACCTTGTGATGTTTAGTGCTTAAGAGGTAAGAGCTCTGCTTAATTCCTTGTCTATCTGAGTCCAATTAGCTATGAATAATAGCAAGAAGAGATTCACAGTGACCTTTACAGATATTCTGGGAAGCTCGGTCCTTAAAAGCAGTGTCCAATACTCATACAGTAGCTTGGGAGCTGGTTCTATATCTGATGCTCCCCTGCCTGCACATAGGGAGCCTGGCCAGAAGCAGAGGCCAAGGGCAAACAGGGCTAAATTAATGTATAGGGAAAGTAGGGTTGTGCCAAGGGTCCAATAAATAGCTGTACAGTATGCTCACTGTAGCTGGGCTTGCCAGATTGTGACTTAGCTGGGATCAGCTTCTCCTCCTACCGCTGCTCACCATGATGGGGGTCACAGCCACACTCCCTCCATTTTGGTCCCTCTGTCATAATGGAGGGGCAGTCAGGCCAAATTTGAGCGAGTTACATTGTGACTCCTGTCTTTGTAAGTGGTGCCCCAAGCAGCATGGTTAGCCCAGTGACAGTGAATATCCAGTATAGTTATTTAATGTTATCCTTGATAATGTAAAGCCCCATAAGTGTAGTTAGTCTACTATGAGTTAATCCAATGCTGACTCCTGGCCTGTGCAGAGGTACCTATAGCAAAACTGAAGCAGTGTAAGTTAGGATAGTCCTCAAGCTATTCTATGTAGATATAGGGGCTGGAAAAAGATGCAGCATTTCACCTAGAATAGTGCCAGATCGTCACCTCTGGAGATCAACTGAGAGGACAAAGAGAGCAAGATAATAAGCTACTGTTACAGTTTGTTCTTTAACTGATAAAGTTTGCACTCCACAGAAGAATGCTTAAAAAATGTGCACATGTTCTGTTTTCTGAGAATGTGTTGGAGAGCTACAACAGCAAAGAGAGGGTTGATGATTACTGTCCTGGAAATCCTTAATTTATGTTTAGAGCTGTATGAAACATTCACAGCAGTCTTTAAACCAGCCTGAATGAGCCTGGCTTTGAAATTTGTGACATTTTATGTGTCTGAGAGAAAGGGAAGAGAACATTAACTCAACAGGAAAAAAAATCACTTTCACTGGACACCTCGCTCCAAGACCCCTCCCTAATTATTGATTTATTATTGATTTTCAAA
The DNA here is from genome assembly GCA_007922175.1 of Pelusios castaneus. Taxonomy (NCBI): domain Eukaryota; kingdom Metazoa; phylum Chordata; order Testudines; family Pelomedusidae; genus Pelusios; species Pelusios castaneus. Next base: position 7,269,229 of record ML685832.1, read on the forward strand.
TCAGAAGGCTTGTATTACTCCTATGCATCCAGCGGATTTCTCGATTGCTCCCTCTCAAGGGCTGCCTCTACACTGGTAAATTAAGTCGACCCAAGCTTGCTGCGTCTACACTACACTTTCCTTAAATCGACTTAAGCAGCTTGCTTAAGTTGACTTAAGGAAAATAAAGTCGACTTAATTAAAATTAAGTCAACTTTCTAACACCTCCTTTCAATTGACCTAAGGCTTAAGTTGACTCCCTAGAGTCGACTTAAGCCAGTGTAGACATGGGGTAGCCCTAAGTCAACTTAGGGCTACCCCAGGGCTACACCAATGCCCTCCTTGCCAGGAGGGGGCACAGGGGGAGCCTGGCATGCCCCCCCACAGGGCAGGGCAGAGTCCTGCCCACCCTGCCCCTATGCCCTGCCAGGGTCCCTGTCCCCCTTTGCCCCATTGTACCTAGGTACAAAGGGGCAAAGGCTGAGCCCCCTGGCATCGGGCAAGGGGTGCCCCCCTGCCCCTGTGGACCTCCCCTAGGTCCCCCTAAGCCCCTAGAAGTCGACCTAGGCATCCACTGTGGATGCTGTAGGTCGACTTTTTAAGTTCCCCTTTAAGTCGACTTTATTTTTAAGTGTAGACACATTAAGTTGACTTAACTAAGTTGACAATGTCGACTTAGTTAAGTTTACTTAGTTAAAGTCGACTTAAATTAACAAGTGTAGACATAGCCAAGGGGCTTTTTGTGTCTTTGACTTACCACAATCCCTTCTTCTGTCTTTGGGCTGGTCTTCAGGTATGGTCACTCCAATCAGATATTCTAAGGAGGAAGTAAACAGACTACATCTTGATGTCATACAAGAATGCTGGGACAAATTGTATAATAGGTGTACTGAGAGCCTTTGAATGTAAATCATTTCAAGCCAGAACCTCCAATTCCAGCACCTGTGGTGTCATAGACAGTGGAAAAGGCCACAACCGGCTCCTCCCTGAGCCCATGGACAGGCAATACCCTGTAAGCTAAAGAGCCCATAGTGTACTCTAAATTCTGAACTATGCTTCATGAGGTGCAGTTTGTAGGCAGCCAGATGTATATATAGATATTTACTCTACCATGTGTCTGTTCATATCCATATGAGTGGTGTTTATGATGTACCAGATCATTGGACTGAAGTTATTATACTGCAAGAGGGTCAATGAACGTTTGAAAAGTGCTTACTGAACCTATGCAGCAGATTTTTTTTCCTTAATATTTATTCACTTCTAATTCCCATATATGAGAGGACAGGCAGTGACAAGTATAATACTGAGTAGGAACACCTATCTTCGAGAAAATTTGTATTAAACAACTATTTACTGTTTTTTTTTAATGTTTTATTGTGATTTATTGTGGTAGGGACTGTTTATTTCCCTTCTTCCTTATTTCCAGTTACTGGCTTGAGCCATTAACAGAAAATCATACTCAATGCAGCAAACATTGCATCTGTAGCAAATATCTTAGAAATGTCTTTTTGACTAGGCAGTTCAAGTTGCTCTTTGCCCAGGACCAATGGGCAAAAATATCTGTAAGCCACCTTTACATTCTCCTGAGCCCAGGATTGATTTAGGGTCAGCTCAGCACATGGCATAAAAGCTAAGGGTGAATCTACACTACTAAATTAAGTCGATTTAAGCAGGTTTAAGTTGACTTAATTTACTTTGTGTCCACACTGGCATTTCCTTAAGGGGAAGCCCCCTTTTTGCCGGGACCCATGGGGGTCCTGGAGAGAAGGGAGCTGCCAGCTCCCTTTTTGCTGGGACCCAGGGAGGTCCTGGAGAGAAGGGAGCCGCCAGCTCTCTTTTTGACGGGACCCGCTCTTGGGGGCTTCCTGGCAGCTGGAGCCCGGTCCCAGCCAGAAGGGAGCTGCAGGGCTCCATTCTGGCCTGGACCTCTGGGGTCCCGGCAGAAAGAAGCCTGCGCTCCCTTCTAGCTGGACTCCCGCATGTCCCAGCAAGAAGGAAGTGGCGGCTCTCTTTTTGCCGGGACCCGCCGGCTTCCTTCTCCCTGGGACCACTCGGTCCCTGCTAGAAGGGCTCCCTTCTGCCCAGGACCTGAGAAGTCCCAACCAGAAGGGAGCCAAGCGGTCCGGGGCAGAAGAGAGCTCCACGCTTCCTTCTCCCCTGGATCACTCCAGGGCTTGCTGCCTCAGGGACAGCCAGCCCCCTGTGGGGCTGGCTCTCCCTGGACCTAACTAGTCGACTTAGAGAGTCTATACTAGAATGGCACTTGCTTAGTTCTATAAGAGTCTATACTAGACTCTCTAAGTCGAGTTAGTAAGGCCCACTTTAAGTTGACTTAGGAGTCCTTAAATAATTTTAGTTTGAATTAAGTTAATTAAAATTAATTAAAAATTAATTAAAAAATTAGTTTGAACTAAGCAAGTGCCATGAATGGCACTTGCTTAGTTCGAATAAGCGATTACCATTGAACTCAATGCACCGATTAGTTCGAACTAAGCAATTAGTTTGAACTAATGTGGCCACATTGGTTAATACAAACTAACTAGTTCAAATTATTCCTTACTTTGAATAGTCTACTCGAAGTTATTAGTTCGAATTAAGGAAGCCCTTAATTCAAACTAATTAAAGCCTAGTGTAGCCATGGCTTTAGTTAGTTTGCATTAAGCCTCCTTAATTCAAACTAACTTGCCAGTGTAGACATAGCCATGGAAACCTCTCTTTTCTTTATATCTCCTTTGTTTCTCATGTCTGGCCAGGCTCTGTTACAGTGTCTGACATCAGTCTCTATTAGTGTGACTCCAGGTACATTCAAGAATCAGGTCTTATCTTTGTATATCTTAACAAGATCAATAGCATTTTATTCCGTCCACCTCCCAAAACACTCAAATTTTAACTGTCCTCTAACTAAAATGTTCTAGTCTATCATATAACTAAAATATAAATAAGGTCTGGCCCAATCAGTTTCCCTTGCTGTCCAATAGATGTCAGCAGTGAGTTCCCTTCCCAGTGGAGACCTTGCACATCTTCCTGCTTCTCTGGGTTGCTCTATTTCAGTTTCATCAATAGGCGACAGCAGAGATTTCTTTTACTTTCTATGGCTTCACAGCACAGAGTTTACATTAAGACATATTTAAATTATTTTAGATGAAGTGAGAATTCAACCAAAACTATAGGCACACAATACTGTTTAACTTGATACTCAAAGAAAAATAAAAATAGCTGAGGGATTCTCATGTAGAAAGAAAACAGTTTAAAAAAAGTGAGTAATAGAGCAAGAAAGGTGGCTTCTGTCTTAGATAAGCCCTAGTAGTGGTCCAAGCTAAATTACTTAACCCAATTCTCCTGTGGTAATGGTATGCAAGTTATAAAGATGCTGACTTTGCTCCAATCACCACCCAGAGGTCTGGAAGGTAGATATAATGCTGCCTTTCCATATTATTCAATCATATAATCTTGTTATCCTATAATTAAAAAAACACATATGCTAAATTCCAAAGGAAAAACATGTCTTACAATGAACTCGCAAAATTGAATTTTCCAAGAATTATACAACACACAGAATTCTAACAAGTTATAGGAAAACACTATCCAAAATCTTTGACTAGGTTATGCCAGAGGTGAACGTGGCCCTGTTCCTGCATTATCATCTTCACCTTACATAACAGATGCAGGGCTGTGTAACCTCTTTAAGAACTGTATTTTTCTTTCTTCATTACCAAGAGGAACTCTAAGACTGTAGCATAAAACAGAGAATCGTACCCTTTCATACAGTTTTGGGGTTAAGGCAATTGAATAAGCAGGTACAACTGTAACTAATCACATAAGAAATAAACTTTTTGATTATGTTCTGCTGTATATTGGAGACAGAATGGGATAACTAAAGACCAAAAGACAGAAGGCAATCAGTGAGATATTTATTTCCTTTTATTATAATATGGTAAACTAATTTCCTTTAAAGTAATGTCCACTTTTAAATTTATTGTTGAGTTAAAGACAGATAAAAATTCATCTGCACCATTCTAATGAGTGTTTTTAGAACACATAAAGGTTAATATCTTATTCTTCTATAGTTTTTTTAAAAAGCCACCTTCCCTTTTAATGCTTTGTATATTAATTTAATAATTCCATATTCTCATTTGCATTTTATTGGTTACAAGAAATGAAAACTATTGGGTAAATGGAATATGATCACTAGATTTCTTCATCTTAAACCATAAACGGCAAAACAAATATGCCCCTCAGAGGTAGGAGATATAAGATAGTGTGAAATCTTCACAAATACAAAGACAGATCCTTCAGAGTCTTGCTCCTACTTACTTTTCTTACAAATGTGAGTGAGTAGTCCCATTGAATTTAGTGGGGCTACTCATATGAGTAAGAGCTTGCAGGATGTGGCCCATATTTTGATAAATTACTAGGTGTGAAGAAAAAAAATTCCCGAGAGAAAGAAAAAAACTGGGGAAATAGGAGGACTGCTTTTATAGAGTTGGGTGATTAGGATGAAAAAAGAGAAACTGAGGAGGCCATGTTTATTGAGGGTATATGGAAAATTATTTATATTAGATAGATAGATAGATAGATAGATAGATAGATAGATAGATTTCCCATGTACCTCGAATAAACATGGCATCCTCAATTTCTCCTTTCTCATCCTAACCACCAAACTCCATTATATCTATATCTATATCTATATCTATATCTATATCTATATCTATATCTATAT
>ML685832.1:7273937-7288166 GCA_007922175.1 Pelusios castaneus
TATATCTATATCTATATCTATATCTATATCTATATCTATATCTATATTGTGGCAAAGCCAGGCCAGATGGCTTTAGAAGGGTAATTGAAGGCAGGTTTGTCAGCCCTAGAATGCTGAAAGCACTATTCCCAGCAGGCAAAGGAGAAACAGCTGTGGGGCAATTAGGGACACCTGGGCCTTGTTAAGGGCTGTTCCTGGCCCAATAAAAAGCCCCACCTCCACCAGCTCAGGTGTGGGAGTTTAGAGGAGACTGGAGGAGAGGAGAGGAGAGGAAGCGAAGCAGAGAGGAAGCGAAGCAGAGCTGAACAGAACAACACCAGAACAACATCAGAAGAAGGTTAGAGGAAGGGAAAGAGACTAGGCAAGGCCTGGGAGGCTTGCCTCATCCACTGCAGCAGGGGCAGCAGAATACTTCCCTTCTACAAGGGCTGAGTCCAGGGCAGTGAAGCCACGGCCCTGACAGGGAGAAGTGGGCTTGCCAGGGAGTCTGACTTACCATAGGCCCTACTACGCCAGGGGATTGGACATTAGGTGGCACGAGTTGGAGAGTACTCTGCCACACGTGGTGTCAGAGGTGGGAATTGTCTCTCACATCGGCAACAAGAACCACCAGTGGGCGGAGTAAGTCAGCCAGAAATGGAGGACCTGGTAAAAGCTCTGGTGCAAGCCACTGCAGCCCAGCAGGAAGCCCTGCGGGTCCAGATGGCTACCCAACAGGAAGCAGTATGGGTGCAACAGGAAACCAACCAGTTGTTGGCCAGCCAGGCAGCCGAAGACAGAGCCACGTTGCAGGAGATTGTGAGCCAGGTAAAATCACTGACCACCCAGACCCAGGGACCCGAGGGAGGACGGCCCCTACGAGCTAACTATTATCTCCAGAAGCTGACAGCAGAAGATGAGATAGAGGCATACCTGCTCACCTTCGAAAGAACAGCCCTGCGGGAGGCTTGGCCTCAAGAACACTGGGCCAGTATACTAGCTCCGTTCTTATCCGGAGAGGCCCAAAAAGCTTACCATGACTTGTCACCTGAAGCGGCCGCTGATTATCCACAGTTGAAGGATGAAATACTGGCCAGGTTTGGGGTGATGGCAGGTACGAGGGCCCAACGATTCCACGAGTGGAAATATCAGGAGGGCCAAGCACCAAGGTCCCAACTTTTCGACCTCGCCCACCTGACCCGGAAATGGTTGCGGCCAGACCTCCATAGTGCTGAGAGACTGATCGAGATCCTCGTACTGGACAGATTCACAAGGGGGCTGCTGCCAAAACTACGTAGATGGGTTAGTAGGCAAGACCCCGCCACATACGATAACCTAGTGGACCTGGTCGAGAGGTATGTGACAGCCAGGGAGATGGTCCAGACACCTGGGGAAGATGGGCACCACGATAAAAGGCCAAACTTGGGGCCCAGGGCTCAGGCTCCCAAGGCAGTAGGCTGACCCATGCTGGGGAGAAGAGAGACTGGAGAGCGCCCTAGGCCTGTTAAAGAGGCTGAGGAAGTCCGACAAGAGGACAATAGACAGAGACCCCGCAGCCCGAAGAACAAGGGGTTGACGAGGTCAGGGTATCGGTGCTATGCATGTGGGGAGCTAGGACACATTGGAGCCCAGTGCCCAAATGCTGAGGAGCCCATGCAGTGTACCATCGGACAACTCGACCACCCTTGTAATCTCATCTGCATCGTAGGAGTAGCAGAGACCCCACACCGATATACTCATCCGGTGACGATGAATGGCATCAAAACCCAGGCATTGGTGGATTCTGGGAGTGCAGTAACATTAGTCGCGGGGAAATTGGTGGGTTACGATCAGTTAACCCGTGCCAAATACACAGGTGTAGCCTGCGTACATGGCACAGTCAAATACTACCCGACCATCCCCGTCAAGATAGAAGTACAGGGGAATACTTCTAGGGTAGCAGCCGGTGTAGTTCCTAAGTTGCCCTACCCGGTCCTCATAGGTTGGGACTTCCCGGGATTTAAGCACCTGCTCCCCTCGGAGGGACCCCCAGCTAGCTGTAGCTCCACCTGTGAGGGGGAGAGCCTGGCCGCTGATCCACTGATTCCCTTCTCAGAATTCGACCAAGACCTATTTCCTGTTACTGAAAGGCAGGGGAAAACCCGTCGAGAAAGGAGGGCTGCCAAAAAGTTCGGAACCCGGATACTAGCCCAGAACCAGCAGGCTGCCCTCGTGGGGACACGATTGTGCCCCGCCGGTAGGCAGACAGAGCAGTCTGTAGAGGAACCGGGCACCAGTCATAACGCTAATGGAGCTTCCCCGAGTAGCGGAGATGAGGCAGCCCCTCTCGAAGTTGAGGGCATAGGGCCCGCCCTTGGGAATTTCGGCCAAGACCAGGCCAATGACCCGATATATGATAACATCAGGAAAGAGGTAGTAGAAGTAAATGGGACCCCGGTGGAGGGGAAATCCAAAGGGCCAGGTCCCTACTTTGTGGTTCGGGGGGACTTGTTATATAGAGTTACCCACACCCAGGGGGAAGTGGTAGAACAACTACTGGTGCCCCGGTGTCATTGGCGAACGGTGTTAAACCCCACACATAGCCACCTGTTCGGGGGACATTTGGGTGTGGACAAGACCCTTGATCGGGTATTGAGGAGGTTCTTCTGGCCAGGGGTGTATAAGGAGGTCCAACAATACTGTGCCTCATGCCCTGAATGCCAACTCCACAGCCCCCGACCACAGTTACGGGCCCCGCTGGTCCCCTTGCCAATTATCGAGGTTCCCTTTGAGAGGATAGCCATGGACCTGATAGGCCCCCTCGAGAAGTCAGCTCGAGGCCACCAGTATGTGTTAGTCGTGCTAGATTATGCCACGAGGTATCCGGAAGCCGTTCCGCTGCGCAATATGCTATCAAAAACAATAGCTAAAGAGTTAGTCCACATCTTCTCACGAGTAGGAATACCCAAGGAAATCCTCACAGACCAAGGAACCCCATTCGTCTCCAAGTTGATGAAAGACTTATGCACGATACTCCACATCCAAGCATTACGGACCTCTGTCTATCACCCCCAGACTGACGGCCTCGTTGAACGATTCAACCGGACCATAAAGGCCATGGTGAAAAAGGTGGTAAGCCGTGATGGGAAAGATTGGGACAATTTACTGCCCTACCTGATGTTTGCCATTAGAGAGGTACCCCAGCCATCTACGGGTTTTTCCCCTTTTATACGGCCGTCACCCCCGGGGCATCCTGGATATTGCTAAAGAAATCTGGGAGAAGCAGCCAAATCAGGGGAGAAACATAATCGAGCATGTAAGCCAGATGCGGGACAGGATTGCCCGCGTCACCCCAATAGTGCGGGAGCACCTGGAAAAGGCCCAAGGAGCCCAGCAGACTTACTACAATCACCATGCCAGAGCACGGAGTTTTCAGGCTGGTGACAGAGTGATGGTGTTGGTACCCACAGCAGAGAGCAAGCTCCTAGCAAAGTGGCAGGGGCCGTACAAGGTTATAGAGGAGGTTGGAGAAGTTAATTATAAGGTCCGACAACCGGACCATTGGAAACCAGAGCAGATCTATCATGTCAATCTGCTAAAGCCCTGGAAAGACAGGAGTGCTTATATGGTGGCCATAGAACCCCTACCGCAAGAGGATGGGGCACAGGGGCAAGTGAAAATATCCCCAGATTTGACCCCCGTGCAACGGACGGAGGTTATAGGAATGATTAACCGGAACCGTGATGTATTCTCGGAAATACCTGGGAGAACCAAGGGAGCCCTCCACCATATAGTCACTGAGCCGGGGTGAAGGTAAACGTCAAGCCGTATAGAATCCCAGAGGCGAAGAGACGAGAAATAAAGGCAGAAATAAAAAGGATGCTAGAATTAGGGGTCATCGAGGAATCGCATAGTCAGTAGTCCAGCCCCATCGTTCTGGTCCCTAAAGCAGATGGCAGCATATGGTTCTGCAATGACTTCCGGAAGCTCAACAAGGTATCCCGCTTCGATGCCTACCCCATACCTAGGATAGATGAACTAATAGACCGATTGGGAAAAGCACAATTTTTGTCCACCCTTGACCTCAACAAAGGCTATTGGCAGATTCCTCTGGCTGAGGAAGCCAAAGAAAAAACTGCCTTCGCTACACCCAAGGAGCTGTACCAATACACTGTTCTCCCCTTTGGACTCCATGGAGCTCCAGCGACCTTCCAACGTCTCATGGACAAGCTTCTGCGACCCCACACAGAGTATGCTGCTGCTTACCTCGACGACATTGTGATACATAGCCAAGATTGGGATACCCACCTAGAGAAGGTGGAGGCAGTATTGAATACCTTGAGGGCCACGGGCCTTACCGCCAATCCAACCAAATGCACAATAGGACTTGCAGAGGCCAAGTACCTCAGATATATCGTAGGGAGGGGAGTGGTTAAACCACAGCTTGACAAATTAGGGGCCATACAGGACTGGCCTCGACCCATTCGGAAGAAACAGGTACAGGCGTTCCTGGGGATTGTTGGTTATTATAGACGGTTCATCCCCCACTTCGCCACACAGGCCTACCCACTGACAGATTTGATAAAATCCCGGGGGCCAGACATAGTGAAGTGGTTGGATACTGCTGAAGAAGCCTTCGTGGACTTAAAGTCTGCCCTGACCCAATATTGATAGCTCCGGACTTTGAAAAGGAGTTTATCCTACAGACGGATGCCTCCGAAGTTGGACTAGGGGCAGTGCTCTCCCAAATAATAGAAGGAGAAGAACATCCAGTGTTGTTCCTCAGCCAGAAACTCCTGCCCCGAGAACAAAAATATGCTGTAGTAGAGAAAGAATGCCTTGCTATAAAATGGGCGATGGAGACCCTACAGTACTATATCTTGGGGCGGAAGTCTACCCTCGTCACGGACCATGCCCCCTTGAAGTGGATGCACCGAAACAAGGACCGTAACGCTAGAGTAACCCGGTGGTTCCTGTCACTACAGCCGTACCACTTCCAGGTGCAACACAGACCGGGGTCCAAACATGCGAATGCAGACGGCCTCTCGAGGATGCATTGTTGCATGAGCCGGGTAGCCCAACCCCGTGGTGTTGAGGGGGGGGGGGGAGATATGTGGCAAAGCCAGGCCAGATGGCTTTAGAAGGGTAATTGAAGGCAGGTTTGTCAGCCCTAGAATGCTGAAAGTCCTATTCCCAGCAGGTAAAGGAGAAACAGCTGTGGGGCAATTAGGGACACCTGGGCCTTGTTAAGGGCTGTTCCTGGCCCAATAAAAAGCCCCACCTCCACCAGCTCAGGTGTGGGAGTTTAGAGGAGACTGGAGGAGAGGAGAGGAGAGGAAGCGAAGCAGAGCTGAACAGAACAGAACAACACCAGAACAACATCAGAAGAAGGTTAGAGGAAGGGAAAGAGACTAGGCAAGGCCTGGGAGGCTTGCCTCATCCACTGCAGCAGGGGCAGCAGAATACTTCCCTTCTACAAGGGCTGAGTCCAGGGCAGTGAAGCCACGGCCCTGACAGGGAGAAGTGGGCTTGCCAGGGAGTCTGACTTACCATAGGCCCTACTACGCCAGGGGATTGGACATTAGGTGGCACGAGTTGGAGAGTACTCTGCCACAATATATATATATACAGCAGATTGACTGTCATAAAGTTTCTACAGTTTGGTTTTTAGAAGCTGTTTCAGTAGCTTGATGTATACAGATCTCATTTTCCACACAATCTCATTTCCTTCTGTGTAATACCTTTGCCTGTTAGTGTCATCAATAGCTGTCCTTCATATATATCCTTGAATACCTGGACTGTATGAAGATTTGTGTTTCCTTGTTTATCATCTGTCTTTTCATGCCCTTCTGGGCATGCACTTATTCAAGCAGAATTCTTTGCTTCTTTATTTGATGAAAATGTAAACTACATCAATCAAACTGGATAGTTCCCTTGGCAACTTCGCTTACAGTGTTAGGTTGTACATGTACAGCAGCTGTTTAATTGTAAATTTTGTTTTTGGCTGGCCAGTCTCTGTAGGCCTTCTTACATACATCATTCAAAGGGTTGAAGTACAGTAAATATATCAACTACAAATAGTGTATCATTTTGGTATGTTCTTTGTAGAAATGTTCTCACAGAAAAAGTTTCATCAGGTCACTTTTAATGATTTTACTGTAATGCATTTTCTGTATTAGAAGAATTTATTGTTAGATATGTGGGCCTCGGGAATCCATTAAGAGATTGGAGCAAAAAGTGCCATGTACTTTGTTGATTGTCATGTTCATTTTTTTTTCTATATGTTGGAGAACATTGTTTTCTTGTGCACTTCTGCAGCAACTCTAGTATGCTTTCAGAATCTTCTGCAATTTTGTAGGTGTGACAGATAAAGGAACTTCCTGCAATATCTTTTGAAGGCCATATTGTATTAAATGTATGAATGGCTTATGTATCATAATGGACTAGGGACTGTATGCACAACACAGGGGGAAGGTTAGCACAGTTCCTGGGCCAATAAATGAAGACAGTAGGGGTATGTCTACACTAGAAAAGCTAAGTCGACTTAGAAATCCACACTAAAAAGTTAAGTTGACTGAGGAAATTAAGTCGACTTAAGGTATCCAAACTGGCTTTAGGTTGACTTAATGGGTCAACTTAAGCGTTAAGTCGACCTAAAGAGTGGAAGTTATTAAGTTGACTTAAGGGCACCCTTAAGTCGACTTCATGAAAACCCGGTGTGGACACGGCATTCTGTAGGTTGTCTTAAGCATCCGTAAATCGACCTAACTTGTAAGTGTAGACATACTCTAGGAGATGATTAAGGTAAATCACTCCTCTTATAACATCTCCAGAGAGGCATTGCTTCTTTTATTCTGATTCAGACAAGATTCTTCAGATACCAACAGTCAAAGAAAGAACTTTTGGATAAATAGCACAAATATCTAATTAGGGGCCTTCTGACCTAAAGACTGACATGAACTTATAATCAAGGGGAAGATCCAGTTTTAAGGTTTTAAGGACAGACACTTATAAAAACCCTATGTTGGAGCTGGGGGTGACTTCTGAAAGACTCTTTAGCATACACCCATGTTCTTTTATTGTTTTGATATGCTTCCCCCATAAAGCACTTTATCTTAAGAATAAATGTACTTACTTAAAAGTAGCTGTATGGAAAGTTGTAACTGTTAACAACATACTGGTCAGAGCCTTCAGAGATAAAGCAAAGCATAGGCACTTGCTTTTTAGACAGACTGGCTTGCAGGGCATATCAAAGTGTAGATCAACGAACTGGGCAGCCTTAAAATTCCTTGTCAAAATGGAGACACGACAGTCCACCCAGGAGAGATGATGGCTGGGAGCTAGAAACCGTTAAGTAGGTGCCCTGAAGGGAACACAGGGGGTTGGGGGGATACAAGAGCAGTTATTCTGAAACAGTTCTCCTGCAACTTGGAAAGAATAGGGGGTTTTAACTAGCTGCACTGCTTTTTTTTTTTTTTAGAAAATGGGCTATGGAATTGGTAAATAGCCACTACTTTCTCCCTCTCTTCCCCTTATAAGATTGAAAACTTGAGCTGATGATGGCTTCCTGTTGCTGACTTATAAATTCATAAATAAATAGTGCAAGCCCCATGATATGGTATGTAAGCTCTTTTAATACTCTTACAATATAAGAGGGATTGAAAAGTGAACTGCTCATTCAAATAGGGAGGAAATCAGTGTTATAATTGTTAGATATTCTGGCATATATAATGCCATTACTCATCTAAAACTGAAAGGAGACAAGATCAGGGCCTTTATAACTGGTACTCATTGGATTTTGAAGCTATTCTATACCAGTGCAGTGATAGAAAATCACAGTATATCTATCCAGAAGGGAATTTTTTTAGGACATTTTTTTGAGGACAAGGAATTTGATTGAAGGAGATCCCCAGGTTCTCTTGGTTGGACTCTGATATTTGAAATAGTTATATTTTTTTGTTCACTAGATCCTCACCAGGTATAAATCAACATACCTCCACTGAATAGCAAAAAGAAATAAATTGGCTTACGCCAACTACCTCTTAGAAGGATCTGCCCCACAGAAATTAGTGGTTTGTCCTAGTTGGAGATTGTAGGTATAGCAAGATAGTTGTGGTGTAAGTGAAGCCTGACTTTTTCCTTTTTTGAAGTGTAGATGGTACCATATCTAAAGTGCCTTATCAGAGGAAGGCCACTTTGAAAAATACCAGCAATCCACTGAATTAGTATCCATACCTAAATTAGCATGAAATACAGATTGGGTTTTCCCAAAATAAAATGAGAAACTAAAATGGGTGCACAGAATAGTAGTTGTGGTTTGATGAAACTTTGAACTTATATAGTGTACTCCATTAAAGGACAAGTCCTTTAAAGATGTGCAGTGCTGATTAGCTGGGGGTTAATATGCCCATTTAAAAATGAGCAAACTGAATCACCAAGTAATTAAGTGAACTGGGCAGAGTCATGCAGTAAATCAGCGGCAGGCCTGGAAAGGAAAACTTTGATCCAAGTCCTCGACTTTGCCCTTTTCTCATGTATGTCTCATGAAAGTTACAGCAGAAACCTACTTAACCTTATCAAAAATATTACATATGTGTCTGCCAAGCTGTGTGAAATGAGAGAACTGAGAATTTGCATACACCAGGAAAAGGGTTGTACTTGAGCAACATAGGGTGGAAATGGCAAATATAAGAACTACTCTTAATAGGTAGCATTGTTTTACTTGTACGACAAATTAATGTTAAAATAATGTCACCTCTTTAAGGCATCAGCTGTGGCTTTCCCCAAGCCCTGCATCCATGGTGGTGCATAGCTATCCTGCCCCAGGAACAGTAAGCAGAAAGTCTGATACCCTCTTCACTGGATCATATTCCCTCATATTCCCACTCTATGTAGAGAGTACTGAGGACTATAAAGAATCAGTGTATTGGTAGTCGCATACAGTGGACCAGCCAGGTATCCTCTTGCTCCAAGGGAGACACATCCTGTGCTAGTCTTATACCTGACAAAGTGTGTGCCTCCTATTGCCTGGGGGTGCATTGGAGAGTGGAGGTTAGATTGCAACCATTCTTGAATACTTCCTACCCACTCCCCACTAATCTGGAAAAGTGAGGGAGCCAAGTCTGTTGATATCATTATGCTGCTTCCCCAGTATGAGCAGTTGGCATTGAAAAGGAATGGAGCATCTCATGCCCTCTTACTTCTGTGTATGGATGCTCAGGCTGGGTCACAATCAGGCCCTATTCCAAAGGGATAGCTGTGTTAGTCTAGTTCAACAAAACAGACAAGGAATCCTGTAGCACTTTTAAAGATGAACACATTTATTTATCATACAGGCTTCCGTGGGAGAAAATGCCACTTTGTCAGAGGCTTTGAAGATAGTTTACATGCACAACCTATTCTAGTATATTGCATATAACATACCATGGAAAAGCCCTGACCACAATCAAAACTAACTTGTCTTTGCAGAATTTTTGATACTACTACCTTTATACTTTAGACATGTTGTTTGAAAGGGCTTTCATATAAATATAGCATTGTTTGCTATTGTTTTTAACTCTGTTACCATTTATGGCCAGATACATCTATATGCCCCACTCCTGCATCTCTGAGTAGCCATAAAGCCAGGTTAACTAGTTGGTTATTAATGCAGTTTTTCATTACCAGAATGGTACAAAACAGCCAGAACATATACAAAAGTGGCTATAAATACTATTGGATTATAAACTGAGCTAGTGTAAACACATGTACCTCCACTGACTTCAGTGGATTTACAGTGCTGTATACTAGCTGAATGTTTATATTGGGCTACCTAACTTCAGATGAGACCAAATCTCAAAGTAGCTTTTTGGAATTATGTATTTCTGTACAAAAGGCCCCAAACTCATGCTAACTAGTGTTCCTTCAGGACTTAAAGGACTCCAGAGAGTATAAACTAAGTCCTACTTTATTACTACTAATTAAACATTAAATGAGAAAATACAAAACTCAGTGGTTAGAAACAATTTCAAACATTTAATTTCCATTAGAATTAAAGAAGAAGACAGCACTGCTTCTCAGGGCATAAAACCAATTCAGTGTATTCCATTTCAAAGTAACCAAACAAATGCATTACAAAGGTTTCATAATAAACAGTAAAATATTTTAAAATAATAAAACACAGCAATGGGCCAGATTCTCAGGCAGTATAAATTGTTGTATCTCCACTGTGGTCCATTTGCACAAACTGAGGATCTTGGAATTTGAGGATCTAGCCAAACCAATAGTATTAATTTACAACTTTGCATCCCTGCTTTCTCTTATTATTTTATTGACAGTCTTTTTAAGTTCCTGGATCTTTGTCACTCTTAAAATATCCAGTAAAAAGTCTCTCTGTTATTTACTGAGCAAACTATTCCCAGTTTTAGCTGACTGATTCCTTTATTTTCTCACATTAAGATCTGAGTTTTTCCACACTCTCTCATTTCACGGAAGTTAGACAGTGCTAACTTTTTTCTCTCATGCTATTTTGGTCTTAGTTTTACATACTTCCAGTGAATGTACAAAAATAACAGGCTATTATCAAATCTTTTTCTGAAGCATTTACCCGAGGGCTAAGGTTAATGACGATGCTGGTACTAAAATACTCCCTAGTTACTGCTAGGATGTTGGCCTTTGATCTGCACTATTGTTATGAAATACCTATGAGGGAGTACTTACGTAAGCAAGTATTTTTTAATTCCTTCTGTAATTCATTTAGAGCAAAGACTGTAAAGTACTACAAGAAAGTAAGAGTCTTGCCTCCTAAGCCAAAAAAAAATAAAAATAAAAATAAAAAATGTAATTATCTAGCAGCATTTATACATTTTGTTTCCCTCCAAATCATAATTTTTAAAGATAGGAATATCACTATCAAATTTCACTAAATTGCAGTGCAATATTCCTGCATGTCTGATAAAGGAATGTTGTGTTCTCCCCTTCCTGAAATGGGGTTGGATGAAGTGATGCTGGCATATAAATAGCCTTTTTGTAGTAAACTGAATTTTTCCCCACACAAAATAAAAATGTGGAACAGAGACCAGGACAGTTGACAATGCCTTTATTTTATCTGTTCCATTGTGTTGTCCTGACAGCTCTGTGAAATCTGGGAGGTGGTAACTCTGTAAGGCCATGGCTCAAATCAAAGTGGGGAAACAGTTCTAGAAGGACTGAACAGCAGTGCAAACTGTAGCCAGGGATTCCCCATTACCACTACACCATGCTAAAAATAATCCTCATATCTTCAACAAGAGGGGAAAAAGACAGGGACACGATAACCTTTTGGAATTAAATGATTATCCTCTATCTGGCAGGTGCTAATTATTCTGTTTCCTTGGTATTAGCACAGTGGGATCTGATTATAGGAGAGTGAATCTTTTATCTGTAGAAGTAACTTGCTTGTTACGGGAGTGAAAATTCACTGAAATGCTCTGCAGCAATTTTACTATTAATCTGGTTCACCTGTGTCCAGTTTGTAGGGGATCTTTCTAGCTGAACTGTGTCTTATTTATTTCAGTTAGTAACTTTCCCTTACCCTAAGGCCAAATTCTGATGATCTTACTCACGTTGAATAGCATCTGTTACTGCTACAAAGCAAGCTAGCCTTGGACTCAGGGTCCACCTCTAAGGTCCAAAAAAACAGGGGCATCCAGGATGATCCTGAGTCCATAAAATTGGACATCTGGTAGTGTGTACTGTGCACCCTAATTGATTTCCTAGGTTAGCTACTACAAGAAAGGAATAATTCTGGAAGAACCTGGACAAGTGATAGTCCTATTTAGATACCTTTTAGTACTTCTCAGGTCCACCCCTTTTAGGGATCAGCCTGACTTTTTGCATCTCATTCTTGGTGGAATCACACAGTCCAACCACTATGGGCTTGTGTTACCTGGGGTTCTTTCACACTAAAGCTTAGGTTAACTGTACTCTTTGTGAAGTAGTGTCAGGAGCAAAGCAAAGGAGGACACAGCATAAAGATTGGTACAAACCCAATGTGCTTTTGTCCACTTACTATTTTATTAGGTGTCAATCACACACAGATGTACAAGAGGTGAAGGAGCCCCCAAACAATAGCTACTCAAGGTCTGGA
Source organism: Pelusios castaneus (assembly GCA_007922175.1). NCBI lineage: Eukaryota > Metazoa > Chordata > Testudines > Pelomedusidae > Pelusios > Pelusios castaneus. The sequence continues at coordinate 7,286,002 of ML685832.1, forward strand.
GGGGGTTCCAAGTAGTCAAACGACAAGGATCAAATGGCCAGCTATCTGCTGGTTGCTGCAGATTCCAAGAGATGTCCAGAAGATCAAATCCAAAGACCTCAGATCTGTCTACCACTTTTATGTTAGTAACTTCTACAATTACATAAACATGCCAATCAAAAAAAGACCATTAAGCAAGCACTTTTATGCTGTTAGTCCTCAGGTCTATTTCCACGCAACAACAGCCCAAAGATATGGTTAGACGTCCTGTTTTTTTAGAGACGCAAACTTCAGCAATTTCAAAAGAGAACTTAACAAGGAAAGGAGCAGGGTCAAGCTCAGTTCTTCTGGACATCCCTCTCCCCTCCTGGACTGCCTAATTATGCTAAGGCTGCTACGAAGGCCTAATAGCTTAGCTGTTTTTGGCAATAAGTATGATAAGTGGTATGCCACTTTCTGGCAGTAGCCTGGGCATTTTATTGAGCTGCCAATGTCCCCCCAACACCTGGATCTCTGGACTGCAGCCTCCTGGTTTTCGTATCAACAACATAGGTTGGTCTTAGATATGGCTTCTGTAGGAGTTTCCTTGTGGGAGCCTGTGACAATGTGCATTTTCAATGTCACGGAACAGCATTTTCTAAAGAAAGCTTTATTTATTCTGTTCTCATAGGTACAAAGCATTTAAAGAAAATGAGTTAACACAAAGAATGGCATAGATGTATACTTCCTTATCTAAGATTAATCTCTCTATTCATAACTCAGAGAGATTCAATTTATTGCCATCTCTGAGTTTGGAGAGCATGTGATGCTCATAACATCTCTGTCTCTCTATCAGTCTGGATGTCAGCTTCTGATTCCCTCCCTCTCTCCGCCGTCTGCTAGGGGAATCTTTTTAACTGGTTGGGTATTTTTATCTGTATGATCTCAGCCTTGGCAAAACAAATCCTGTTAATTTTTCTTGTTCCTGGAAATAGCATGTCCAAGTAATAGCCCCACAGTTCTCTGATGTGCTTTGAAAGCATGTACCTGTGGTTGTCTTCTCTTTCCATTGATTTGTTTCTTGGGGGGTTCCTCCTTTACAGCCTCTGATTTAACTCCTGGGTTTCAAGCCAGTTGATTTAAATGTATAACCTGCAGGGCTAAGCCATTAATAAAAAAATAATACACATAATTCCCTCCTTCTCCATAGCACCTCATTTCATGAATGATTCCATTGGACTCATTGGCACTACTCTTGGAATAAGATACTACCCAGCATGAAGTCAAATTCCAAAGGGGTAGCCCTTTTAGTCTATTGTAGAAAGACAACAGAGTCCTGTGGCACTTTTAAAGACTAAAGTGCCACAGGACTCTGTTGTCTACCCAGCATGAGTAAAAGTATAAGAATTTGTCCCCAGGCATTTATGTAGAATCTGATTCTTCCACCTTACTTATCCAATTCATGTTAATAGGACCTCTTTGTATAGTAAAGTACCACATAATATGAATAAGAATGGCAAAATCACAGCTCTAGTTGTTGAAATCAAGTCATAAATGGTCTATTTTTGGCCAATTGGCTATTTCTAAGCAAAGTAACAGAACATTTAGATTGCAAAGTTCTGACAATTTAGGGAAAGGGCAGGGATCATTCTCTTCTAATGTGGTCTCCATTGTTGTTGGAATTAAAGAAAATGTTTATTAAGCTCCAGACATATGGCACTGATTAGAAAACTGCAAGGACTGAGCTCTGATTGGTTGGTTAATATTCTAATGAGGAAGATTAATCAATGTAAACCACATAGCTCTGTTCCAATTGCTGTTCTAAATTGCCAATTTCATCTTCATCCAGCAGAGAAAATGCCAATCTTTCCCTCTGCAGTAAAACCTTCTTGTTATAACAACAAAGCAACTCCAGAGTTACTGTTATTGTGAAACATCTGGTAACTACAAGATGTGGCTTGGCTCCTATGAGATAATAACATCCCTAGAAAATTAGAAGAACTTACTCAATTTAGTTGTATTTCATGTTTTGTAATACCCCTGAGTGTGCTTGCCTCATAATACCGTAATCGCTTTTGCCTCTGCACCATAAATGAAACCACAGATGCTACACTTTGCTGTAATTGCCACCACTTAGCATAAATAAATGATCAAAATAACTATATATATATATATATATATATATATATATATATATATATATATAT
>ML685832.1:7288176-7314783 GCA_007922175.1 Pelusios castaneus
TATATATATATATATATATATATATATATATATATATATATATATATCAGGATAAATACCATGGCATGAGAAACTGTGGTGTTCATGCATAAATAGGTGAAGAAGGCATCATCAGAGATACAGCTAAAAAAAATGAAGCAGGACCAACAGGGCTAAAAGGAAGTTTTTTTATTTCTACAGAATTGTTTTGGTTTAACAGTTGGGACAGTTTATGCCCTGTTTCATTTTCTTGCAAGAATATTCTCATCTGGAATAGGTCTACAGGACATCTGTTGTAGAATCTCTCCCTCACCCATTTTTGAGAAAAATGTTGCGGATTGTTGCATTTTGGAATCATGTTTATAAGAAATGGAGATGGCAAAATAAATACAGAATTATAGTCCCAGAACTCTACGACCCACAGAATTCTCTCTAGCAGAGCTCATGATCTTCCTTCAGCAGCATCATTAAAAAACATGAGGGGAAAAAGAGAAAGTTACAGATGTAACCAGCTCATTGAACAAATCAGTGCCTTTAATCATTATAATTGTTACCCCCAGCCCATTGTACTTGGCATTTACCCCACACTCTCATCTGGTTCAGACCAGATGAGGAAGAGTAAACAGCTAGCAGCTTCAGTGGATAATGTCCTACAGGCAAGAAGACAGGCAACAAAAAAAAACAAACCATAGCCAATTGGCAGGAAACTTATATGTACTTTAGATTCTCAATAGGTTTTACAAGGGGTGAGGAACATGGAATCAATTCTTGGTGGGGAGGGATTGTTCTGTCTGTAGAGGACACCTTTGGTCATCATGGCACAGGATTTGCCATCATTCCTAAGCAGTGGTATTTTTGGCAGGCAGTGTTAAATATTTGAAGAATGATATCCCCAAGGATGGTACTAAACCCTCACTGCTTCTAAAGCATACTGCAGGAAACAATGACAATGTCAAGAGAGGTTACATTGTCCTTTGAAAAAAATCAGATTTAATCATATAAAAAGCAAAATCAAATATCATTTAAAATGAGTTCACACAGATATGTTTGTGAAGGAGAATCATGCCTCAACAATCTACTAGAGTTCTTTGAAGGGGTCAAGAAATATGTGGATGGGTGATCCAGTGGATATAATGTACTTAGGCTTTCAGAAAGCCTTTGACCGAGCGCCTTCACCAAAGGCTCTTAAGCAAAATAAATGGTCATGTGATACAAGAGAAGGTCCTCTCCTGGATCAATAACTGGTTAAAAGATAGGAAACAAAGAGTAGGAATAAATAGTCAGTTTTATGAATGGAGAGAGGTAAATAGTGTTGTGCCCCAGGTGTCTGTGCTGGGACCAGTACTGTTCAATATATCCATAAATGACCTGGAAAACAGATTAACAGTGAGGTGCCAAAATTTGCAAATGATACAAAATTGCTTCAAGGCAGTTAGGTTCAAAATAGCTTATAAAGAATTACAAAGGAATCTCACAAAACTAGGTGACTGGGCAACAAAAAGGCAGATGAAATTCAATGTTGATCAATGCAAAGTAATGTATATTGAAAAACATAATTCCATCTCTACATATTAACTGGTGGCATCTAAATTAATTGTTACCACTCATGAAGGAGATCTTGGGGCCATTGTGGATAGTTCTAAGAAAACATCCATTCATTGTGCAGTGGCAGTCAGAAAAGCAACAGAATGCTGAGAATCATTAGGAAAGGAATAGATAAGCCAAAAAATGTCATATTGCCTCTTTGTAAATCCATGGTACACCCACATCTTGAATACTGTGAGCAGATCTGGTCTCCCCTTCTTAAAAAAGATATATTGAAATTGGAAAAGGTACAGAAAAGGGCTACTAGAATTATTAGTGCTATGGAAAAGTTTCCATATGAGGAGAGATTAATAAGACTGGGACTTTTCAGCTTGGAAAAAGAAACAATTAAGGAGGATACTATGATAGAAATCTATAACATCATGAGTGGTGTGAAGAAAGTAAACAAGGAAGTGTTATTTACTCCTTTTCAAAACACAAAAACCAGCGGTCAACAAATGAAATTAATAGGCCTCATGTTTACAATGAACAAAAGGAAATATTTCTTCACATGAGGCACAGTCAGTCTGTGGTACTCCTTGCCAGAGAATTTTGTGAAGGCCAAGACTTTAAAGGTGTTAAAAAACAAAAACAAAACAAAAAAACCTAGATAAGTTCATGTAGGATAGGTCCATCAATGGATATTAGCCAGGATAGACAGTGATTGTTGTTTGCCAAAGGCTGGGAATGGCCAACAGGATGTATCACTTGATAATTACATGTTCTATTAATTCCCTTTGAAGTTCCCATCATTGGCCACTGTCAGAAGACAGGATTCGAGGCGAGATGGACCATTTTTGTGATCCAGTATGGCACTCTTATGACTACACTTTAGAAACCAACTAACAGAGGTCTTCTGTTGCAACTGGTATGCTCGTTAGGCCTTATTTTCCATGGCACTGCAACTTGCAAAATAATTTGTACCTATACAAAATGAATGTAAAATGCTGTCATTTTGATCTGACAGCATTTTATATCCACTTTGAATAGCTGAAAATGCCAACACAAGGTGTAATCAAGGGTTTGAGAACACAGGGCTTGAGCATCTACATTGATTGTTATTCTGGATTAAGAATTTTTTCAACTGGGTCTCAAGCCTCAGACTCTTGTGTCCACACCACTGCGACACGCAGAACCGAGTCAAAGTCACCATATCACAGACTCCCTAGCACCTTTTGAAAAGTGGCTATTCTAGCCCTTTGTCCATGTTGCAGTGTGGGAAAACTTTGACTGTCCACCCTACATGTTACATGAAGTTTGAACAGCCCGCCAACACATCCTGCCAAGCAGTCATTTTGGTCTATGCACTCCCAAGTACGGTATTTGGACAACAGAGAGGAGGTATCTTTTAAAGAATTTTTTCTTGCTCACACTTTCACTTCTCTGTCAGAAAGTGGGCAGAGCATCCATGAAACACTTGTGGACATTTTTGCTACATTTTCAGACCCACCAAAGGCATCTGACAGAGTTTATGATAAAACATGAAGAGAAGGAAGAAGGCACAGACATGGCAAACTTGAACAGGCTGAGGCTTCTCAGAACACTTTGTATAGACATCGATGCCCTCTACAGAGACTAGCACTTTCAGAGTAGGGCAACAAGCACAGAATGGTGGGACCACATTTTCATGGAGACCTGGGATAATCAGTAGTGGGTCCAGAACTTTTGAATGAAGAAAGCTAAATTTCTGAAGCTTTGTGAGCAGCTTGACTGACTTACTGGCATAAATATACATCACATACCTGAAGGCAGCCATCCTGATCTGCCAATGGGTTGCTGTGATGTTGGTCCCTAGAGAAGCCACGCTGAGTTTGCTTAAATAGGGCAAAATTGGAAAGAGTGTGGCAGGCAAACCCCAAATACCCATGGCTATTTCTAAAACTTAGATTTACCAAGTCAGCCATGAACAGTTTCTAATTACCTAATTGGTTGTCCAGAAAGCAAAAACACAGTTCCCTTACAGCCATCCAACCCTCAGGCTTCCACCCAGACAGCCAGTCAAATATGATGGAGATTACTGAGAATCTTGAATGTTCCAGCAACCCCAAAGATCTAAGCACATTATCAACCAAACCAATGAATATTTCAGATCTTCTCCAAATACAAACTTTCAGCCAATTCTTAATAACCAAACTATTTATTTTTAAAGAGAGACTATTGGTTAAAATATCATTATATATACAGTTGGTAATAGCCAGATTGCAATCCCATTCGAGATATTACAGACCCATTTGGATGCCAGTGCCATCAATACTATCTTCATTATTTTGGCTTGCTATGCTCTTCACAATCTTTGTGAAGCCTGAGGTGAGCCCTTTTCCCCTGAATGGATCAGTACCCTCAACCAGCAAGTACATCTACCATTACTGGAGCTGGATGTACCTGGGCAACAGAATTTGAGGATGCTTTGCTTTCCCACATTATGGATTAGAATGGTTCAATGGAAGAGACAGAATATTATTTTTCTGCGTGTGCTTGTACGGGGCATGGGAATCACTGATTTTATGCAGTTAAAGTACTTGGGGATGGATGGGGACTTAATTGTCATGTGATGTACTTATGAATGACATGGCCAGTTGTTAAACTGGCAGTGGATGGGTGGGCAAGGGTTATTCAGGGTATGGACTGATGTAAGGAAATGATTGAAGAATGGCTTGATGTAGACAATAGTACTGAGAAACAGTTTGCATACAAACTCCTAATTGTTCCTGATCATGTGTTTAGCTTTATTATTTTAAATATGCATTGTTTGATGTGATGCAGTGAACACAATCAGCTTACTTGATAAGAAAGGCTTTGTTTAGAAAAATGTATTAGAAATGTACAACATTGCTGTACAGGGCAGCCACCATTAACATACCAAAAGATCAGTAACAACAGAACCTTAGGAAACCAAAGAAAATAAAGGAAAATGCATGAAATACAAACACTGAAACCATATACAAAATTTAAAAAAATCTTGTTCAATGGCTCTTGGCCCAGTCCCTATTTTCTTTTTCCTTCTTTTCCCCATTACTTTGTGGGAGGGAAGTAGAGGCATCCAGAGCAGATAGGGTTAATATAGAGGGCTAGATGGAGCAAAGTTGCCCTGCCCAGCCATTCATTGGCTGCATCTACATTTACAAATTAAGTCAATTTAAGGAGGCTTAAATCGACTTAAAATACTCCACGTCTACACTGGGCTTTCCTTCAGTTAATTTAAGCTGCTCCTTAAGTCAAATTAAGGAAAAGTTAGTTCAAATTAATAACACCTCCTTTTAATTCAAACTAGTGCTCAAGTCGACTTTATTTAAGTCGACTTAAGCCAGTGGAGACAGGGATTAGCACCTTGGTGGAACTTATTAAGTCGACTTAAAACGTTAAGTCATCTTAATAAGGTCGAAAAGGGGCCACGTCTATACTTGAAAAGTTGTTGACTTTTGTTAAATTGACTTAATAAGGTCCACTTTAAGTCGACTTAAAGTCAACCTTATTAAGTCGACTTCATAAAGTCGACCTAACTTTTCAAGTGTAGACAAAGCCATTGAGACTGACTGCATGTGCCACCAAGGCAGGAAGTTTTCCAAGCTGTTTCTGAACTGTATCACAAGATATCATGCAGGGAACATGGGCTGTTGTGGGGGTGATGCACCAGGAGCTAATACTCTTTTGACAGTTAATGATATCAGCTGCTGACACAGTTTTGTCTGAAAAGCTCTGCCCTGCTCCCTTAGCTGCCATTCCTGTTCCAGGAACTGTGAAGGAAGTACCAGCTCCCATGCTGTAATGCTGTCTTCAAGCTGCAGCCAGCCTGAGCTCTCTCCAGGCCCTCCCTCCATGTCCCTCTGTCTCAGATACTGGACTTGCTTGTTGGCTCTGTCCAGAACTTCAATTATAAGTTCATCATGGGAATGCTTCCTCTTGGAAAGATCTGCAAAAGCACAGGGATCCAGACTTCTGCAGCAATGTGGGCAAACAGGGGACATACTGCAGCTGGTAGAGTTTGAGGGGCCTAAAATAAGAGAAAATATAGAATCATAAAAACTCGAAGGGAACATGAGAGGTCATTGAGTCCAGTCCCCTGCATTCATGGCAGGACCAAGTACCCTCTTAAACCATCCCTGACAGGTGTTTGTCTAACCTGCTCTTAAATACTTCCAATGATGGAGATTCTGCAACCTGTGTAGACAACTTATTCCAGTGGTTAATCACCCTAGCACTTAGGAATTTTTCCTAATGTCCAACCTAAACTTTCTGTGCCATAATTTAAGCTCATTGCTTCTTGTCCTGTCATTGGTGGTTAAGGAGGACAAAAATTTTCTCCCTCCTCCTCTTGACAACCTTTTAGGCACTTTAAAACTGTTATCATGTCCCCTCTCAGTCTCCTCTTTTCCGGATTAAACAAACCCAGCTCTTTCAATCTTCCCTCACAAGTCAAGTGTTCTGGACTTTTAATCATTCTTGTTGCTCTTCTCTGGACTTTCTCCAATTTCTCCATATCTTTCCTGGAATGAGGTGCCCAGAACTGGACACAATATTCCAGTTGAGGCCTAAACAGGGCAGAGTAGAGCAGAAGAATTACTTCTCATGTCTTACTTAAAATTCTCTTGTTGATACATCCCTGTTTGATTTTTTGGTAACAGTGTTACACTGTTGACTCATATTTAGCTTGTATATGTGCAATGGATTGTTCTTTCCTAAGTGGAGTACTTTGCACTTATCTTTATTGAATTTCATTCTATTTACGTCAGACCATTTCACCAGTTTGTCCAAATCATTTTGAATTGATCCTATCCTCCAAAGCACTTGGAACTCTTCCCAGCTTGGTATCATCGGCAAACTTTTAAGTGTACTCTGTATGACACCATCTAAATCATTGATGAAAATATTGAACAGAATTGGACCCAGAATCGATCCCTGTGGTACCCCACTCATTATGCCCTTCCAGCATGACTGCGAACTATTGATAACTACTCTCTGGGAGCAGTTATCCAACCAGTTTTGCATCCATCGTACAGTAGCTCCATCCAGGTTGTACTTTCCTAGTTCATTAATGAGAAGGCGATGCAAAACTGTATCAAAAGCCTTACTAAGGTCTAGATATACCACATCTACTGCTTCCACTTTATCCATAAGGCTTGTTACCCCATCATAGAAAGCTGTCAGGTTGGTTTGACATGATTTGTTCTTGACAAATCCATGCTGACTATCACTTAACACCTTATTTTCTTCTAGATGATTGCTAATTGATTCCTTAATTATAGGGGATTGCATCAGAATCCGTGAGGGAATTACCAGGATAATGTGTTAGCTTTCATGTAGCTTAGCTTGTTATGGATGCATGCAAGCACTCAGGATTCCATGGCCATCCTCCTCTCCACACATATCTTTGCGGAAAAAAATCAACCCCCCGTTGAATTTGGCACACATGATTTTGTCACTTCTGGACTGCATGGGTTACTTTAACAGAAAAAGAGTACATTTGTAAATGGAAATGATTTCTACCTCCCCTACCCAAGCTTTTTTCCAGGCAACTTGTTCCACTGCTGAGTGATTATGGAGTAGTATACTTACAGGCATGACAATGTAAAGTTATTATTTTTAAGGAAGAGGAATGCCATAACAAAAATCTATGCCTTCCAAAAAATAACTTACTTTCAAGGCATTTTTACTGTTTTCATTTCCTGATGTCCATTTTGAACAGTATGTGGTGAGGAGAGAGGGAAGCCAAGCCATTGGTCTACATTCCATGATTAATAGATTCGCACTACTAGCCAGGGCCCTTAATAATTGTTGCATTGGTTAATAGAGTAGAAATTCCTCCCATTACTGTATTAACTAACATTAAAATAAAGCCAATGGAGTGGCTGAGACATGGCTTCTGTCCATTCTATGTCTACTGTAGGCTCTACAGCAGCCAGTTCTTTGGGGAGAGGACTTAGGTGGCCCCAGGATGTGCTGATGCTGCCTCTGTTGCAAAGCATCCTGAGGGGGTCTCTTCAGCAAGAGAGTCACTTCAGTGTTCTTACTTGGTACTTGCTGTTAACTTCCATCAATCTGTATACTGGACTCTGGTGCCAACTGAGTGTCATCCAGCTTGACCAGGTCTTGTGCATCACCTTTGGCTCTGTGCTCAATGCAGTGTCCAGGAGCTGTCAAACTCCTCATAAAAATGGCATGATGGCAGCAAGTTGCCTCTGGTGTGGTTCTTTTCCACGGTTTTCCTGTACTCAGGTTTGAGCCACTTAATATTCCCTGTACTGGTAACTGGTCCGGTAAATTCGCAATGCTGCCAGTTTCTTCACTATTTGTTGGTATGCATGATCATACCTCGTTGTTGGTATGCATGATCATTCCTCACTAAAGTCCACTGTTTTGCTGGGCTCACAACAGAAACTTACCCAAATCTGGCTGTGCTCCATTGACCATGAAGCAGTACGGGCTTGCAAAAGATGTCTCTTTTGTCTCCGTTTCAAAGACAGAAATCTCTATGATGGTACGTTTGCATCTCAGTGTTCAGAAGGCAATGGAAGGATTAAACACTGACTCACCAAATTATTGCAATACACCAAGCAGATGAGGGGTTGCCTCTATTTCATGGGAGCTGATTGGAGATTCTAGGGATAGAGAATATAAAGGAAACTGACCAGTGACCAAGCCAAAATCTGAAAGATATGTGTGTAGATGGAAGAGGGGGTTTGGACTCAAGTCTGAGACTGAGCCCAGGCATACATTGCAGCCCTAACGGACTCTAGGCAGCTCAGGTTTCTATCTTGTGGTCAGTCCCTAAAGGATTGTCTACTTAGCCTCATTGTTTTGACTATGAGAATGTAAATTACAGCTTGCACCAAAGTGCAGCGGTGTAACTCCCCCAGCGGTGTAACTCCCCCACATACTCAAAAGCATATAGGACAGATTAATATCAACATGGGCTGCAGCCCATAGTGTAAGCTGTCAACTAGAATATATATCAAGGGTGTTTGAGGTCTGTCCATATCTCCTTAGGTCCACGAAGTGTAGAGAGGTGTATTAGATAACCTTCCACCTCTTCCTCCTGTATTTATCTGGTCAAAACAGCCCTAGACAGGTATCTTGCCCAGTTGCATTGCTGGTGTTGGGTTAGAAGAATCATAAAATCATAGAATCATAGAGTGCATCTACACTTACAAGTTAGGTCAGCTTAAGGAGGGTTAAGTCGACCTAAATTACTCCCTGTCCACAGTGCACTTTTATTAAGTCAACTTAAGTGGTTGCTTAAGTTGACTTCAGGAAAGCTTAAGTAGACTCAATAACACCTACTTTTTAGTCTACTTAAGCGTTAAGTTGACCTTATTAAGTCCACTTTAGCCAGTGTAGACGGGGAGTAGCCCCAAGTCGACCTAAATGATCTAGGTTGTCCTAGGGCTAGGGGAAGTCCTTCTCCCCTGTAGAAGGGAGCCACGGCTCCCCACAGGGACAAGGAAGACACTCGTGGCTTGTCTTGAGGACAGTCAGCTGCACACGGCTGGCTCTCCCCGAGACAGGGAAGCCACAGGTGGCTTTCTCCTTGGCAGGGAGCTGTGGCTCCCTTCTGGCAGGGAGCCGCGGCTTCCTTGTCCCTGGGAGTCACGGGTCCCCTTGTCCCCAGGAGCTCTGGGTCCCCTAGCCTGGGAAGCTGAGGCTCCTTTGGAGCCTCGGCTCTCCGTTGACCTAGCCAGTTGACTTAGAGAGTCTCTAAGTCGACTGGCTAGGTCAAATTAAAGTCAACTTAATAAAGTCGACTTAATAAAGTTGACTTAGCTTTCTAAGTGTAGGCATAGCCATAGAAACATAGGGTTGGAAGGAACCTCATGAGGTCATCTAATCCAACCCCCTGCTAAAAGCAGGACCATTTCCACTAAATCTCCCTCTCCTTCTCACTTCCCAGAAATAAGGAGAAGGTAGGGTGAACCAGCCCCAAGTCCAGGTCCCTCACAGTGCTGGAATATTCCACCACCAACTCAACGGGGCTTCAGGCAAAATGTACCCATGTTGTATCAGGCCCCTGCACAATCAGACTATTGTGTGGTTCTTCTGGGCTACTTCCCATCTATACTCCCTGGGTTCCCTGCACCTTCAGGTCATTATTCGTCTGCCCATGGTAAACAGCAAAGGTTAACCCTAACAGCTCCTTGGCATCCCAGGCAGCCAGCAGTTCTGGTAGCTTCACCAGTCCTAGGCTGCGGTCAGATCTAGCAACTTCTCTGGTTCCCAAGAGGCAGGCACTTCCAGTAGCTCCTCTGGGTCCTTGGCATTGCAGCAGTTGGGTGTTGACAGCAACAGTTCAGGAGGGACATCTTTCTTCTCTGGTAGATCCCCACCAGCTGATCTAGAGGGCCCACCCTATAGTCTTCCCATTCTTGTTTTGCCCTTTTGTTTCCAGTTCAGTGGGTGTGGCCTTCCCAGTTCACCTTACCACCTCCTTGTCAGTCTTGGAGGGAGGTCATGGTCCCTTGCTACAATAGTCTTGTAAGTTATTTTTTTGTAGTTTTTGAGCTGATTACAACTTTTGAAGAAATGCTGTATTGTTTTTAGGTTTGTGCTACCAATGCTTTTGGGGAAGCAAATAGCAAGCGAGTTTCCTGCCTGCCTTGAATTCTCAAACTAAAGTCAATTCTTCATACAGAGGTGTTTCCTGGTTAACTGGGCATAAGCTTTTTGGCTGAGATTCCTGGAAGAGGGGTTTGCTCACCTGTTGTTTGTGACCACCTGAATTGAAGAGCTGGTGTACATAGTCTATAAACTAGTGGTACACAAACTTTTACATCACTGAATTTCCACCAATGGGAAACTTACCTTCAGACAATAAATATGACATTCAGATGAACTACCACTTTGGTGAGCAGAAGAATATCCTAAATGGAGACCATTCAAGTGGTGCTAGAATTTTTAAATATTGGGAGCACCTTTGTGGAGCGTTTGTAATATTAATCAACATCAGATGACATCCTTAGTCTGTTCAGACTCTTTCATTTTCATTGAAAGTTTACATATTATTAAATGTCATATGTAGAGGGCGTGTGCATATGTATGAAGCATCATTAAACCCTTTAAATGCCAACATAAGTTTTCTAATTTTTCTTTTTGCAACAGAATTTTTGTTTGTTTGTTTGCCACAATGTGACAATGTTAAATATGTGAAAGCAATGGATATTTGACTGCTATGCTTAATGGGCAATATGCTGCCTTTTGCACTAGTACTTCTGTACCATATGGCAGGCTGAAGTGCTGGAGATTCCTCAGGTTTAAGTTTTTGATAGTCATATATCTCAGAAGTATAGGGAAGCCTTTGGATGTGTGCATGGTTGGGTAGGTGGCATGTGATTGCAGTCGCTGATACCTTTTTGCTTTTCTGCTAAGGTGTCAATGGAATTTACCTGTAGCTCAGGTGTTAGTGGAATTCAAACTTTTTTTTTTTTTGGTAAAACTTTACGCTTAGCAATTTCAGATAACAAGTGGCTGATGCTATAAATATCAATAGAGATTATGTTTAAAATTGAAAGAAGATACTTTGGATTTTCAAGAATGTATGATCTTTCATTTTCATCACCCTTTCTTGGTTCCATTCCTTTGATGACAGTCAGACTTCAGAGATCATTTAAACACAGTGGGTATGATTCTGAGCCCAGGCCAATAGACTTGGGCTTGCAGTCTCACACAACAGCACTAAATATGGTTATGTAGATGTTGCAACTCATGCTGCAGCTTGAGCTCTGAAGCACTAACCCAAGCTGCAACGTCTAACAGATATTTTTTAACACAGTGGCCAAAGTCCACAAAGCTGCATCTGTTGACCTAGGCACTGAGGCCTTGTACACATGATCACTTTATCGTGCATTAACAATCATTACCGCGCAATACCAACAACAGCGTACACACGCGCAATAGGGCTGTTGCGTGTTAACTGCCTCGTTGTAGCGCAATACAAAAACAACCTCGACGAGGGTGGTAGCAGTTAACGCGGAACAGCTGTTGCGCCTTTCCACTCGTGTGTACGCTTACTGCGCAATGATTGGCCGCCGGAACTGTCCCAGCATTCCAAAGTCATTCTCTCTGGTCTTCCCCCCACCCGCTCTGTGGCCGTGATGAAACAGTCCCCGCCCTGATCAGATTCCCAGGATTTTCGAATTTCTCGTCTGTTTCACTTCCTGTTCTCTTCCTCGTGGAGTGGAGTGCAGCTCCGATCATCAGTAGCAATTGTGGCCCGTCATGGAAGACGCGCACCCCTTTGAAGCACGGCAGAGGTGCTGGACCTGATCAGCATCTGGGGAGAGTCTGCTGTGCAGGCACAGCTACGCGGCAGCAGGTGAAATTATGATACATTTGGCATAATTTCTCAGGCCATGTCAGAGAGAGGTTATGATAGAGACACTGTGCAGTGCAGATCAAAGGTGAAGGAGCTAAGAATAACCTAACACCGAGTGAAGGAGGCAAACCGCCATTCGGGATCAGCGCCTGCTACATGCAGGTACTATAAGGAGATCGAAGCCATCCTCAGTGGGGACCCCACAACCACTGCAAAGAGTCCCGTGGACACATCGCCCCCCCCATCCAGTGAATGCCAGACCCGAGCAGGATGAGGACGTGATCGAGGAGGAGATGGAGGATGACCTGGAGGAAAGCGCAACAGCGTGTAGCCAGGAGCTCTTCTGAACCCCCGCTGAGATGTCCACCCAAGACATGAATTGCAGCGTGTCCTCTGAGGCGGCAGAGGGGGGTTCTGGTAAGTTTCTCTTTTGTGCAGCTATGGCTCCTGCTAAAATATCATTGTCCAGGGTGGGGTTGCTTGCTGTGTCAGTCCCCGCTTTGCACGCTCTTTACTCTGCATTCATTAGAAGTGCATCAACACAAGCAGTGATTGTCAAAAAATCATCTGTATTTAGGTCAGTAAAGGTTTCCTCGATGTACCTCCAGAGCCTACTACTCAGGTTAGATGGGAGAGCGTTTGTGTCTACGCTCCCAAAGACGGATACTCTGCCTCGCCAGCTGCAAAGCACAGCACTGGGAACCATGGCAGCACACAGTGCAGCAGCATACGGTCCTGGCTTGCAACCGGTGGCATATAGGATATGTATTGTAGCTGGCAGGGGCACTCTGAGGAGAGAGATATCAGGTTCCATCTGTGTGCCCTGTGCAGAATGTTAGCCCCCAGTAAGCTTTCTATTGTACCTTGTCCGCTTCAGCGAAGCATAGGATGTTGACTGCCTTGCACCTTCCAGTGGAATGTGCTACTGGAAGGTTACATTGGTTATCTAGGCTATATGTTAACAACAGCTTTATTATTATTTATTTTTTTTTAGATTCGACCTTCACAAGGCCGGTGTCTACCCCAGCTGACTGCATGAGAAACATGCAGCGGCGTGCTCGAAGAAACAGGGAGGATATGTTTCAGGACCTGCTGAAAATAGCACAGGAATTCGCGAGGGAGAATAGAGCCTAGAGAGAGGAATCCCAACGGAGGAGGCAGAAACACAGGGATGAACTGATAAGCGTGATGAAGGAGCAAACAGAACTGCTCAAGAGCATAATTGCTTTGCAGACTCAGGCGATTAATGTACGGGCTCCACTCCAGACACTTCAGCCGTGTCTGCCTCCCACACCCCGTAGTCCTTCAAAGAATTTCTTTGAAGGCCACCCGTCCCCCTGGTACACTGCAACATCCAGTCCCCCCCAGAGCTACTTTTTAGAGTCCCGCAGCTACACCCACCTGTAACCCCCCCTTTAGGTTTTAATAAAAACAGTGACAAATAATTTGAAGAGTGGCTTTATTTGTACACATTGAAAATCTCATAAGGTGCACCTGATGCGTCCTGGAATTTCACTAGGGGAGGGAATCACTGAAATGGTCCCTGAGTGCCTCCCTTATGCGAGCAGCTTCTCCTTAGGCCCCCCTAATACTCCTAGTGGCTGGCTGTTCATATGCTTCCTCGAGGCACTGTGCCTCCATAGCCCACCCCGGGGAAAACTTTTCTTCCCTACTTTCACAAATGTTATGAAGGACACAGCACAACGCAATCACAGCAGGGATGTTTTCCTCCGCCAAGTCCTGCCTCCCATACAAACATCGCCAGCGCCCTTTTAAATGGCTGAAGGCACACTCCACAGTCATTCTGCAGCGGCTCAATCTGTAATTGAACCACTCCTTGCTGCGATCTAGGTTCCCGGTGTACGGCTTCATGAGCCATGGCATCAGTGGGTATGCTGGGTCTCCAAGGATGACTATGGGCATCTCCACATCCCCCACAGTAATTTTTTGATCTGGGAAGAAGGTACCCCCTTGCAGCTTCCGGTACAGACCAGTGTTCCTGAAAATGCGGGCATCATGCACCTTTCCCGACCACCCAGCATTGATGTCCGTAAAACGCCCCTTGTGATCCATGAGTGCTTGCAGCACCATGGAGAAGTAGCCCTTCCTGTTGATATACCTGGTCGTGAGATGGTCTGGAGCCAAAATAGGGATGTTTGTGCCGTCTATGGCTCCCCCGCAGTTAGGGAATCCCATGGCAGCAAAGCCGTCCACAATCTCACGAACATTGCCCAATGTCACCATCCTCCATAGCAGAACGTGATTGATGGCTCGGCAGACTTGAGAGGGCTAATCCAACGGTAGACCTCCTGACTCCAAACTGGTTTGCAACTGACCGGTAGCAGTCAGGTGTCGCCATCTTCCAGAAAGCAATTGCAACACGCTTCTCCACGGTTAGGGGTGACCTCATGTTGGTGTCTTTACGTCGCAGGGCAGGGGCCAACTCTGAACACAGTTCCAGAAAGGTTGCTTTCCGCATTCAAAAGTTCTGTATGCACTGCTCGTCATCCCACAGCTGCATAACAATGCGATCCCAAAACTCGGTGCTCATCTCTCGCGACCAGAAACGGCGTTGCACCATGTGCAGATGATCGGTGAAGGAGCTGAGCAACGCGGTGCTGTTGCTTTGCATGGCATCGATCAGCCCCTGCTCCTTGGCGTCCTCGTCTGACTCGGAGCTCATTGCGTACTGAGCAACCAGCCGAGATGTATTTAGAATGCTGAAGGCAACAGTGGAAATCAGAGCAGGATCCATGCTGTCGCTGTTGTGATTGCTCGCAAGTAGTGCGTCACTGCACTGTTGAAAATAGGCGCGAGTTGCTATTGGCAACGAGGAAGACGCAAGGGGAACACAGTGCACCACGGGAAACAGTTTTTACCCATGGCGCTTTGCATTCCTTTTTCTTCATCCCATGATTCCAAGCACAGATTGAAGGAAACTTGAACTGTGGGATAGGTGCCCAGAATTCATTGCACTACACCGCGATATTGCAAAGAATTCTGTTGCGTTACAAGGAGCGACGTGTGTACGCGCTATCCCGCAATAAAGGTTACGTGTTTTTTATAGCGCGATTGCCATGTTGCGCTTTAATCTGATCGTGTTTACATAGCCTGAGAGTCTTTAGGAATTTTCCATCTACAATGGGCCCAGGGAGTAAACTGATGAGCCATTAAGGACACAATGGGCCCATATCACCTGGCACATTCCTTAACATTAAGGAGACAATGGTTTGACACACCCACCCCTCTCAGACATTTCCATAAAATCACACAAGTTAACGTATAGATAGAACACCAAATTACTATCTAAACTAACTTCTAATCCAAATAGAATTCCTAGACATAAACTATATAATCATTCCCAGCAAATTACTACCTTTCTATTGATACCAAACCATAGCTCCTATGGATTATAGAGCATTTAGGATATATGAATATAAAATAATATCATAAATGCTTCCCTAAATCCAAACAGCATCACACAGGCTCTGCCCTGCCCTTTAGGGGGCACACCAGGCTCTCCCTTGTGCCCCCCCCCCGGCAGGGAGGGCATTGGTGTAGTCCTGGGGTAACCCTAAGTTGAGTTAAGGCTACCCCATGTCTACACTGGCTTAATTCGACTTTAAAAAGTCGAATTAAGCCTTAGGGCGAGTAAAAAGCAGGTTTAATAAAGTTGACTTAATTTTCATTAAGTCGACTTTATTTTCATTAAGTTGACTTAAGCAAGCTGCTAAAGTCAACTTAAGCAAAGTGTAGTGAAGACACAGGGTAAATTAAGTCGACTTAAGCAAGCTTAAATCAACATAATTTACCAGTGTAGACGCAGCCATGGGGTCTGTTATCACTCTCAAGCAGGGAAGAGTTTCAAACCATGAAGTGACATTGAACAGACTGAGCTATTATGTCTCCTGTGAGACTTATATACCTGCCTTGAGAGTCATCAGACCAAGTCCTGGCTTGTAGATTGGCCAGAGACAAGGGCAGGAATGACTTATCACTATATGTAGCTTAATCAGGCACTAGTTGAGAGATGATTCATCACTTTAGAACAAGGCTCTGAAGATATACTTTACTATCTTTATGTGATGCTGTTAGATAACACTGTAGTTTTCTGTTATTCATTTATTCTGCCATTGTGTTGCTCTGCTCCTTTTACTCTAACTCTATCCCTCCATGGTTATATATACATCTTTATTCCTTCGTTATTGTACCAGTTATAGTGGCTCCATGGTTGGTTCATCTGGAGATGGGTGGTGATTGGAAGGAAATCTTGATCTTTTTATATCTCTGTAGAATATAAAACACATGCATGTTTAATAGGGGTCCTCTGCATCATAGCAGCAACATGATCATATTTTGAATTTTATATAACTCTGTACTAATGAGTCTTTTGATCAATCAAACCAAATAATTGTGGTATGATTTTAATGGCAACCCTAAAGCAGTGTAGGTACCTCAAGAAGAAACTAAATACAAAAATCCATTATCTTAACTGTTTTAATCTGAAATGAGTAATTCCTAGACCTATGTGTGCTTTTTCTTTTAAAACGTGAATTGTCTTAAACCTGCTTAAAAGAAGAAGCTGTGGTGAAGCAAAGACTGGAAAAAAGGAACGCTGATGACCTATTCTTATCTCTGACAGTGATTTTCTCTATGGCCTTTGTCAAATCAGTTAACTGTTTTATCTCATTTATTGGCACAGGATTCAAATGATGACTAAAGAGAAGACATTACAATCAGTATCTTGCTGCTTATGGTGGTGAGGGAGCTGGCTTGCACATCATGAGGGAGCTGGCTTGCAATCTCAAGAAGCACTGCTATTCAGAAGGTTTAATGCTCACATTTCCAGGGATGTGCTCATTCCAGTGATATGGATCTGCGTGGAAAATTCTCAAAGGGGAAATATTCTTTCTGCATTTACGCTACAAAGGAGTCAAGGGCAAAACAAAGTAGAAGAGGAGACAAATTCTTTAAATAAACAAAGAAATGACTGTTCCATACAAAAAGACAGGTTTTGGCATTTCTGAAAAAAAAGGTCTAAGCAGATTATACTAGAACTGCACTATGGATATTAAAAATAGCAACAAAAGGAGATTCTAGTGTAAGCATCTGTAATGCATTTTCTGACCGACAATTTTTCTCAGTGCCAATCTCCTTTTTATTCCTTGTCAGTAGGGTGGATATGGGTTCCACAAAAAGAGAAATTGAGAGACATACATTTAAGTTTTTTATGAAGTTAATTTCTTACCTTAGGTGTTTTCTATCACGATAACAATATTCTATCATATCCAATGAGTATTCATATTGTCTAATATAATACAAAAAGGTTATTATATTAGCAACACTCATGATATTAAAGAAGATTTCTAATACAATACAACATCAATTCAATTTGATAGAATTTGCTATATAATACCACATTTTGTTGTACTGCAGGAATGTCAATGTTCTGTTCTGTTTCTCTTAAAATTGTCTACAGGGAACACCTTTTCATTGAACTAGCCTAAAAATTACCAGCAAAGCTTTCTACAGATAAACTGTCCTTTTAGTAGGGATGAGAGACTGGAAACAGCTTTAATGATTTCACAAAGCAGAAACCCTAATGCTCTTCAGAAAGAACCAAATACTTTTTTAACAGAAGAAATGAGCTATTCAAATACTTCTAAGATGCAATTATTCAGGACAAACTTTGAAAATGTATTCTAATTAAACCCATCAGTCAACATCTTGTGGCTGTAAATCTAAACATATTTATCCATATAAGATTAAGTTATATACTTATTAATCTTAGATTTACACCCTGCTTGGCTGAATGACTCTCCTTGAGGTGGATTCTTCCATGAAACAGCAAAGGCTAGATCCACAAAGAGAATTAAGCACTAACTGCCACTGGACACACCTAACTTTGAAATTCAGAATCTCAGAATTGATGCTCAGCTGTCACCTATTGGCACCAAATTTCCTAGGTGACTCTGCTAATAAACACTCCTAGGAGCCTAAAAAGCTGCCAGTGGGCACGCTCACAGCTACCTCAACCCTGATTCCATGTGATTACCCTAAGCCCTAGTGAGATTCTCAAGCTTTGTAGACCCAATCTAGTAGGCCACCTAACAGATCATATTGGCCACTGCATAAAACACAGGGGGGGAATAGATAGTAAGGGTACTAACCCATTCTAACTTTTAGTTCAGTGGTTAGAGTGGTTACTCAGAATGTGGGAGATCTGGTTTCAGTTTTCTCCTCTGCCTGACTTGGAACAGGGATTCAAACCTACATCTCCTATAAAAGCGCCTAACCACTGTTCTATGTGATATTCCCTAAGTTTCATGCAGAAGCTATTCCACTTTATATAAAAATAGTCATTGGACCACAGAAAGAGCACAAATGATTCTGTTCACCAAGAGCTAGGACATTCTGTTGTAATGTAGGAGATTAAAGTTCAAGTTCCTGTTCTAATGACTATTTACCTCAAAATATTAATTGGAAATCTCAGTCATATGCTCATAACCACTGGAATTTAAACACTGAGGGAATCAAATAGAGCAGTCAGATTTTATCGTCAAAATCGTGTGTTTAGGTTACTAAATGATAGAGTTGGGTGATTACTGCTGTTAATTCTGCCTGAACTTCATGAACTCTGTAAAAATGCTACATTCTAATACTCCTTACCTCATGGCACTGAATGGGTATGATGCAAGTATAGCCATTCATAGAGATGTTAGTTTAATAAAGACTGTGATTGCTGATTTATATGAGGAGAGTAGGATCACACCAAGCAGGTTCATTAAGTGGCCTGCAAGAAAGAATGAGATGCTAAATTTGATCAGATATTCCAGGAGAGCCAATGTAGTGATCAAAATTTAATGTGTTCCAAATAACCTGTGTTTATTGGAAAGACACAGTTTGTGTCAGTTGTAGTTCCCTGAGGACTGACACATGCTTGGGCAGGTAGACTGCACACTTTCATAACCAGTTTATGCATAAATGCAGATGCATAGTAACATGAAATATCTATATCTATTTCTAAACTAAAGAGTTGAGCTCCTGATAAAATATTGTTCTTTTCTCCAAGCGTACACTTCCAGCTTGTATCAATTTTGCCTTCTAAATAAATGTAAGATATTGCCACGGGCAGAATCTTGAAGTGACAAAGGTTTGGATAGTAGTAAACAGAAATCAGTACTGGTATGGCCAAGCTCTCCTGGCCTAACAAAGCTGCGCTCTGACCTCATCCTCAACTTCTGAATTGAGTGACCAAATGTTGGGTGCACATCATCGATTTTGGGGCAAATATAAAATACCTTTTAGAGTAGATTCTATGCCACATCTCCTGATCAACTCAGAATGGAAGATGTAGCCCATGAAGAGGTGGGGCAAAGATGGGATTTTCCAATCTGCTGTAGGAGCCAAATAGCTCCTATTAGCATAAATTAGAGCATCCATAGTACTACTCTAATTTATGCTTGCCTCCTTTTGACTGCTGAAGGGCTGAACTCCAACCCAGTAATCCTTTAATTTATCTCAATATTCTTTAGGAGTCTAATATAGAAAGCAGAAGTCTGATATGTTTGTTGTATCTGTGTCACCAGCAGAGGAGAGACATGCTGATGTGCTCTGTGCGATACTTGAGCTTACCCACCTCCCTTTCCTCATTCACAAATATGACCTTTATAATAAGTTCTATCATCTCTTCTCAGAGAAAAAAGTTGGGACTAAAGGGGAAAATACACAGAAATACAAAGGAACATACTTGAAGTTAACAAGATCAAGAACTGCCTCACCTGAGTAACCATGTAACATTATTACTAATTATTATCATTATTACTGACCTTCCTTTTGACTCCCTGAAGTTAGTTTAGTACTATTTAACCAGGTGGAGACACTATGCATTTTTTAATCTTGCACAAAATATCCTCTTGATTTAATACATCCAAATCACCAAAGCCTGAGAACTGATGTCCTGAGACACAAGCGTTATGTCTACACTGGCAAGTTAGTTTAAATTAAGGAAGCTTAATTCGAACTAACTAAAGCCATGGCTACACTAGGCTTTAATTAGTTCGAATTAAGGGCTTCCTTAATTCGAACTAATAAATTTAAATAGGCTATTCGAAGTAAGGGTTAATTCAAACTAGTTAGTTCAAATTCACCAATGTGGCCATGTTAGTTTGAACTAATTGCTTAGTTCGAACTAACGGGCCCATTGAACTCAATGCAATTCGCTAATTCGAACTAAGCAATTGCCATGAACGGCACTTGCTTAGTTCGAACTAATTTTTTCTAGTTCGAATTAAGTTAATTTAAACTAACTAAAATTAGTTCGAATTAGTTAGTTCAAATTAACTAATTCGAACTAATTTTAGTAAGTGTAGACATAGCCAAGGAACTTTTTTTTTTTGACATAGGGTGTGAAATTACCCTAGTGCAATCTGGATGGGTGAACAGCTGACTCACTCCAATCTCCCACTACTAGAACCCACTTTTCCCTGCTCTGTTGCAAGAACTCCCATTCCTGGGCTGCTAATGCACAGCCCCAAGCAAGGAAGTGCTCCTAATTGAGTGAGTGCTTCTAGCCAGCCATTCTTTGGGTTGTGTAGCAGAATGACCCCAAACATACTCCCTATCCCAGATGCCATCCTAGGAACCTCCATTTTACAATGTTCAGTAAAGCCCACTGAAACTTGTAAGCTTATGTAATTCCATCAGTTTAATAAAGAAATTGAAATGCACTAGCCTTGTTATTCCAAGTGGTGACTCCAGCACATTTCAAACCAAATGCACTGCTTTACATAAACAAACAAACAAATGTATTAATTTTAAAAGGATTTTAAGTGATTGTAAGTCAGAGGATAACAAGTCAGATTCAGTAAAGATCTAAAACAAAACAAGTTCTAAGATAAGCATAACACTTTCATCAACCTTCCAAACTTAGGTGATCCTTACCACAGCCTGGCTGGTTTTCTTTCAGCCAGGCTCTCCTTTTGATCAGCACTTCAGTTGTTTCGTTGTGTTTGTAAATGTAGCTGGAAGAGAAACAGCAAGGCAAATGTCTCCTTTTTTGATAATATTGCTTTTCCCTTCTGGAGTTTTGCTCCCTGTCTCAGGGTCAGGTGACAAACAATGTCCTTGTATGGATTCATCCATGTCTTGGGTCAGTGAGTATTACCTAATTGTAGTTCCAAACTGGCCAGTGGTGAGTCCCATTGAGTCTCTGTTGATGTCCAGGCCAGTCATTTGTTCTTGAAAATTTGAACTGGGTTTATCCTATACATGTCTTGACAAAGTGTGAACTGCCCTCCCTCTGCTCCTGGAGAGTTTTGCCTGGATATGTTTCAGGCCAGAGGATACATCTTTGGGAATATTACAAAGCCTCATAACCGTACATAAGACATTGCAACAAACATATTCATCTAACAGTAACTCTCAGTACATCATGAACATTCCAAAAAATATCTTATATGACATATTTTGTGTTAAACAACACATAATGGTACTATAAGGATGAACATTAGAGTGCAGGGCATCACAACTCTTTAACCAGGTAGAGGTACTTAATTTTGTACAAAACATCCTTGATTCCAGTACACCTCAGTCACCAAAGGATGAGAACTGATGCCCTGAAAATAGTGGTAACATTTTTTGAAGGTAGGGGAAATGTGATACTGATAGCAAATGGGTAAATTCCTTATGAAAAGATGTTACCTGTTGTTTTTATGAGCTGCCTACCATATCTTTGCTTGTTTAAGTATAATTATAATTGTAGTATCATGATGAACGTTTTATAGATAATGTTTTAATAAGTTTCCCTGGAAGACATGTGCTACTAGATGTAGCTTTTCTGTTTTGAAACTGCATAACCCACCATATTTGTTGATTAAACAAATATTAAATTGGTACGCATGTAAGCATCTACCGGGCTATTCCCTTTATTTTTGAGAATGACATTTCAAACCTTCTGTATAAAAATGTTACTTGTTAGCATGTCAGTTCCAGATATACACTGTCAGAGAAGATGATATTTCAGAAAATCCAGTCAAAAAGTGAAACATTCATACAGTCACCCCTGCAGGATATTCACCAGAATACATAAGAATAAGAAAATAAGAACAGCCATACTGAATCAGACCAATGGTCCATCTAGTTCAGTACCCTGTTTTCCAGTAGCGACCAGTGCCAGGAACTTCAGAAGGAGTGAACAGAACAGGGCAATTTATCAAGTGATGTATCCCCTGTCACCCAGTCCCAGCTTTTAGCAGTCAGAAATTTGAATCCATTGGCAACTCACATTCAGAGATTCTAGTAACATTTTCACAAGGATCCTCTATTATCAACCACAACATCCTAAACAAGATGCAGCTGTGTTCATCTAATCATGATAATCATCCTAAAACCCCTAATTTAAATATTAGCATAGGTATGTCGGTAACTGAAGATCTTCTTAAAGAGTCATCCAAGCCTCTCCCAGCTAAATGTCACTCCATTAGCCAATTAAAATAAAAAGGAAACTGGTAATGTCACATGAGACGCTTTCAGATATGCTCTCTGTAGCTTCTCAGATAACCAGTAGGGATAGTCTTTTGTCACCACAGAACTCTGGTTCTCATCATGGGAGGTGGTAGTAGTTCCTTCTCTACAATTCTTCCCAAAGGAAGTTGGGACACAAGGGGTGTGTCTACACTGGCAACTTAGGTCAACTTAAGGAGGCTTAAGTCGACCTAAACAAAGCCACGTCCACACTGGGCTTTTATTAGGGCAATTTAAGCATTTCCTTAAGTTGATTTAAGGAAAGCTTAAGTCGACTTAATGACACCTGGTTTTAGGTCGATTTAAGCCTTAAGTCAACTCCTTAAGTAGACTTAAAGCTAGTGTGGATGGAGATTAGCATCTAAATTGACCATTGTAAGTCGACTTAAAGCGTTAAGTTGACTTAATGAGGTTGACACTAGAAATGTTAAGTTGACTTTGTTAAGTCTACTTAATAAGGTCAACTTTAAGTCAATTTAAAGTCGATCTTATTAAGTCGACTTAATAAAGTCGACTTAAGTTTTCTAGTGTAGACATAGCCAAGGGCTATGCCTGGGTCTAGGGGGAACAAAGAGTACTTCTTTGCTCTTCTACTGCAGTTTCCTTTGCCAACTGCCAGAAATGTTTCTTGTCTGGTAGGGAAAAGGCGTTACACTCTTTCTCATGGAGATTTCCAGTCATAATGGTTTACTGAAACACCAGTAAAGACAGTTTCATGCTGGCAACACAATTGTCTCCCATAAAGACCATTTCCTTTGGATTTGTTTTCAGATCAGTTTAATATTTCCTTGTTTTCTAATTTAATTTCTATTTACAATTCACTGAATCCTTTCTCACTTTCAAATATTTCTTGTTAGGTGACAAATGTTTCTTTGATTCTACCCTTTCAGAAAATGCTATTGGCAATTAGTTTAATTTTTTTCCTCACCGTGTTTGATTCTCAAACCTAGCCAGGAACATTTCTGTTGCAAAAGAATTTTAATACCCAATTAGAAACTTTCTTTCTTTCTTTCTTTCTTTCTTTCTTTCTTTCTTTCTTTCTTTCTTTCTTTCTAATCTATTTTATCTCATTGAGAAAAAAAAAAAAGGTTCATTGGCACTATGACATCACTTCCTCAATACATCCTGTGAATGATTTCCTGTTATGTGGATGATGATATAAACAAACTAGAGGAAGAGGTCTCTCTACTGTGTTCCTAAACAATCTGCTAACAACTTGCTCGGTAGTCTTTGTTTAATCTCTAAGCACAGGCACCATCTTCTTTTTAAGAGTTAAAATGGCTTAAAATCTCCATTAGCTGGAGGCTGCTGCAGACATGTCATTGTCCCTTGCCATCTCCTATTTTCTTTTAGGTAACTTCTGAATCTTGTTGAAATGACTAGGGGTCAGTTGTCACATGTAATGGAGAATGGTAATTCATGTGTCAGATGAGCTTAAAGGAAACACTGCATACCTCTGTCTGGTTTGCTGTTGTCAAAATAAACATTTCACAATACCTACTGCAGTAGTAACCCACAGCCTGAGGGTAATGGTTCCATTGCCAGTCTCTGCCTGAGTGCCCTAGGCCTTCAAGTGAATGCAAGCTCATGTCTAACTCAAACTGTATAGTCACTTTGCAGACATGGGTATCTACACAACTGCTTTGTTCCTTGCCTTGATGTTCTTCCTGATTTGATCTCAAAATGGGCAACTTCTCTTTCTGTGGTTATTTCATGTAGATTTCTATTTTCTTTTCACTGCTAAATGAGTTTATATTTAATAACTGACAGTAGGCTGTCTCAGATAAAATACAGTTTCTTAGTTTGATTGGCTAACAAACACAATTGACAAATTTCTTTGTTCTCTTCTACCAGCCTTGCACTTCTACAAGGAAACATTTATTACAGTAAAACTAGTATATAGTCTGATGGGAGCCAGTATTTTCATTAATTATAAACCTTACTTTCAAGACTTTTCTACTGTAGCTATTTTAATTTATTCTATTCTGAAAATTGCCATTGAATGATTCATTGCCAAGGGTAATTTAAATTTAAAAAATCAATGCACATTTGTGTATTTTAAATCAATCTTTGCTTACACACTTCCATGTTAAATCAGAGTACATTCATTTGGATTGTGATTTGGATTTTTTTTCTTTGTTCTAAGTAAAAATTAGATTGACTTAAATCAAGGAATAAACAATAAAATGAAAAATGGTTTCTTATTTTTTAACAAAAGAAACTAAAAACACAGCTGTTGAACATATGTACCAATTAACTTTCATAAACTTTTTATTATTCTTTGCATTCCATCTTACATGTTAAATTTTATGTACCTACTTATCCCTCTCCGACTGTAGATGATGTCAAAACATCCATTGTCTTTAATGGAAGAAGAATCATGCCCCAAATGCAAATATGGGTACCATACAGAATACATTTGATTTTGATGGAAATTGTTATGTATAAAGATTTATTTGGTAACTATTCTGCCTGGCATTATAGAAACCTTCAGATATCAGTATGACTGTCAGATAAGAGAGCAACATTCTCATTCCACTGAATCCCTGAAAGGGTGGATATTATAAGGTGACCTGAAACAAAACTACTGTACATCATTCTTGCTGTATTACATCATTATAGTCTTGAAATATGACAAGTGGCATCAGATGCTACAACAAGAAAAGTACTACTTCCAAAAAGTCTCAGGCTAAATAATTTGTTTTACGGAGATTTAGGGAGGTGGGTTAGTCATTTCAGCTACTTGTATTTAAAAGTTCTAAAGGGGTAGTCGTGTTACTCTAATTAATCAAAACAAAGAAGGAGTCCTGTGGCACTTCTAAAGACTAACACATTTATTTATCACTTATTTATTGTTTTTTCTTTAAAAGTGCCACAGGACTCCTTGTTTGTTTGGTATTTTTTAAAAAATGTTTATTACTACAAACAGCACTGATATTGGGACACCAGCACATCATGCCAAAAATTAAATGTCTTATTGGGAAACATTTCAACATAATCGAAATATTTGTACTGTATTGAATGTTTGAAAAAAATAGTATTAAAATACAGAGGTTAGTACAAATGCTTGTTGTTGCTATAAATGGCTATGTCTACACTTGCACTTTTAAGTCGACTTTAACTAAGTTGACTTAGTTAAGTCTACTTAGGGTGTCTACACTTAAAATTAAAGTTGACTTAAAGGGGAACTTACAAAGTCGACCTAGAGCGTCCACTCTGGACACCTAGGTCGACTTCTAGGGGCTAGGGAGGCCTTGGGCAGGTCCACGGTGGCGGGAGGGGAACCCCTTGTGTGCAATGGGGCAAAGGGGGACAGGGACCCTGGCAGGGCATGTGGGCAGGGTGTGATGCTGTCTGGATTTAGGGAAGCATTTATGATATTATTTTCTATCCATATATCCTAAATGCTATAATCCATAGGAGCTATGTCATGTTTCGTATCAATAGAAAGGTAGTAATTTGCTGGGAATGATTATATAGTTTATGTCTAGGAATTTAATTCGGATTAGAAATTAGTTTAGTTAGGAATTTGGTGTTATATCTATACCTTAACTTGTGTGATTTTATGGAAATGTCTGAGAGAGGTGGGTGTGTAAAACCATTGTCTCTTTAATGTTAAGGAATGTGCCAGGTGATATGGGCCCAGGGAGTAAACTGATGAGCCATTAAGGACAGAATGGTTGTCTTCCTTATGCCCTTGGCTTAAGTCGACTTAATTTACCAGTGTAGATGCAGCTAATGTTAGGCTCAACTGGGATCTCACATTTTCAGGACTAAAGACCAGTATATTTGTTATATTCTGTTTTTCACTAGACCAAAGGAAAAAGGTAAATAAAGTAAAATTTACATGTGAAAAGTCCTTTAAGTTTAGGTGTTTTTAGATTTATTTCTCTTATTGTAATGGCAATAAAGGTCAGTGAGGGCATATCCTGTTTTAAAACACTTAGAAAAGTTGTCTTCAGTTTATGTCTGTTTACATGAGGATCTTAATTTTGATTTCACTCTGATTTTCTTCTGTTGACTCCTCTATAATAGACTATTAAAATTAGATGAACATATTATCTGTACTTTTCTTCCTTTTCCACAGAGGATAGCAAACATACAAATGTTTTCTAATTCTGGAGTAATGTAGTCTTCCTGAACTCCCCAACTCAAAAAAACCAACCAACCAACCAACCAACCAACCAACCAACCAACCAACCAACCAACCAACCAAC
>ML685832.1:7314793-7338266 GCA_007922175.1 Pelusios castaneus
AACCAACCAACCAACCAACCAACCAACCAACCAACCAACCAACCAACAAAACCTCCCATTCTCTTAGTATTTCCCTCCCTATTGTCTCCAAAAGTCCTAGGCTATGTCTACACTTACTAAAGTTAGTTTGAATTAGTTAATTCGAACTAACTAATTCGAACTAATTTTAGTTAGTTCGAATTAAGTTAATTCGAATTAGAAATATTTAGTTCGAACTAAGCAAATGCCATTCATGGCACTTGCTTAGTTCGAAATAGCGAATTGCATTGAGTTCAATGGCCTGGTTAGTTCGAACTAAGCAATTAGTTCAAACTAACCTGGCCACATTAGTTAATTTGAACTAACTAGTTCGAATTAACCCTTAGTTCGAATAGCATATTCGAATTTATTAGTTCGAATTAAGGAAGCCCTACTGCTATACACAGTAATACTTTGTTCTCTATCTATATTTCTTCCAGGCCACGCCTCAAAATTCCTATATTCATAATACAGTCTCTTATAAGGAAGTCTCTCTAAATTATATTTTTTCATAAACATAGTTCTACATCTTCTCTCTTAAAATGTGTATATATATGATAAATAAACTATATATATATCTGGCTGAACTACATAAGACCTTGGGATGGAACAGGTTTTGCCCAAAGGTAGAAGCTGTAGCAGCCAGGCTTAGTGGTCATAGCAGGAATCATGAATTCATGGCAGGTCTGAAGCAGGTCTTGGAGCAGTGGAGTGATGACAGAAGTGCTAGAGCAATACTAGGAACAGGACTGGAGCAAAAGCAAGATTAGAGCCGGCTACGGCTTGATAGAATCTGCTGCCAACATAAGGCAGAAGAGTGTTCCAAGCCATGGAGTGATGTTGAACAGAATGAGCTGTTGATCTTCCTGTGGGGTTATATAGCTTATCTGGGAGTCACACAATCAGTTTCTGGCATGTTGATTGGATGGAGCCTAATACAAACTCATCACCTTACAATCACCTAGGTTAAGAGATGGCCTTTTTGTCAAAATAATACATTTGATTACACTTTTTTAATTTCATATTTCATATGGTTTCATTGCCATGAGATTTCAGCAAGTTATCAGTGATTAATAAATTACATCTGATCCTTCTTCACATTAAAGGTGAGCTGGAGAAACATTCTTCAGAAATGTACTTTGGCAAACCAATAAAGCTTTATGCAAATCATCTGTACTGTTAAAAGTCCTTTTCATAAGGCTCTTTTAATCCACATAATCCATCTTCCCACAAATCCGTTTGACTGGGGATAATTTGGATTTGATGTTTTGTGACAAAAATCCCAATCTGCTGCAAATTGCCTAAAATCTGCTCTAGAATATAGCAGTACATTATTGCTAAAGACTTCATCTGGAATTCCATTTCTGGAAAATACTTCCTTCATGCTGGCTATCACTGACTTATTATTTGTACTATGTGGTGTGCAAATTTCTGGATATAGAGAAGAATAATCTGTGATTATTAAGTAATTCTTTTATTGCCAGGTAAATAAGTCAGTACCTATTTCTCTTTGTGAAATTGTGTGATGTCTTAGAGTTTCTGCCCATTGACATGTCTTGTATTTCAAGTGTGGAAATCACACATTAATAATGTTGTGATTGATACAGAGCCAATATGTCACCTTTTGTGCTCATTGTTTACACTTTCCAGAGGGGTAGCCGTGTTAGTCTGTGTACAGCAAAATCAACCAGAGTCCTGTGGCACCTTAAAGACTAACAAATTTTGGAGGCATAAGCTTTTGTAGGCTCCAACCCACTTCGTCGGATGTACTTTGTACTTCGTAATTCCTAAATTACCCTTGTGGATCTTATATACAATTTTTTTCTGGAGGCTCTTTAGTATGACAAACTTGTCCTTGAGAATCACTCCATCTATGTTATACTTAGAAAAGGGAAACCAGCAGGTTCTTTCAAGGGGCTAAGGCAACATGATACGTTTACTATGAATACATATAGATTGAAATTTCAAAAAGGTAGAGTACATCAATTAGTTCTAAAAGCAAGAGAAACAATTTAAAGAAACAGAGCAATTCCCTGTTCAATCACATTCACACACACACACATACAGACAGACAGGTAAAGGCAATAAGTTCTACAGATGTTATAATTACCAGCCTTGTTGCTCATGCTTGTCCACTGGCCACGTGGCAAAAACATGAGGGTGCGGGGAGAAGGGTCCTGCCAGTATACCATTGCTCCTAGACTGTGTTTGTAGAACTGGACCTGAAGTTCCCATCTTGCTGTACCCTTTTTATAGGATTCTGTTTCCATTTGAGCTTATGGGTTCCATTCAGTCATGTCACTTCTGTTTGATATGATTGATTGATCTTAAATACTCAAGAATGTAGCAGACAGACATGTCTTTGTTGTCCTTCCATCTCCATCTTTGGGTGTTAATTAATTTATTTGAGTTCTTTGGCCATGTAGATTGCAAAACTTCGTTACCTTCATTTCCTCTTTGTGATAAAATTGTTCCAGCTGGGATTTGTCTGACACTGGTGCTTGCTCTCTGTCTCACGTACACACACCAATCTCTCACTCTTTCAAACCTTGATCTTTTTCCTTATTTTACCTTTTTTGTGAAAAGCACAGATGTTCTCCTTACTATAACAGACTACATGGAATATTCAACTACTTGTTTAGGCAGAAATACAAAGAATTACAAATCCCAGGGGGTCTTCAGTGACTGTTACTGTATATAGACTACTAGATCATATAGGTTAATGTCACAAAGCCATATGATACTCGACTGTAGGCCTTAAAACCAAACATCTTTTTAATATCACAGTCTTATGTCTTCATCTATCACAGTAAATTCATGTTTGCAGTTCCAATAGACCTTTATACTTGGACAGCAACTGTTTATTTCTTTGGGTCACTTCTTTGAGGTTGTCCTAGGTTCATCTTCTTCTCTTTATCTTCTTATTTCTTGCAGTTTTTTGCTAGCTATTGCTACTGTGTTTATAATCAGATCTACATGGGCTTGTGTCTCTCTCTCTTAAGTCTTTTCTGGATTCTTAGTGGAAGTAACCACTCTGGAAAATGCATCCACAATAAACATGAATTTACTGGGCATGTGGATCATGACAGAAACATACTTTTGCAGTTTCATCATCACTTTTTGAATACTTAAGGTATAATCATTTAGTGGTTTGCCAAATAATGCTATCAGGGGCTTGTGGTCCATTTCAACACCTTGTGTTTGACCATAAATATATTGATTGAATCTTTCTTAGACAAGCAATATTCCTAGAAGCTTCTTTTCAATCTGAGTATGTCTGGTTTCTGCATCAGTCAGTGATTTGAATGCATATGCCACTGGTTGCCAACAAGCATCATGTTTCTGTCAAATCTCTTCACCTAACCCAGACTGTAAAGCATCTGCTGAAATTTTAATAGGCCTGTTTGGTGCATAAAACTTCAACACTAGTTCTTGTATCAGTTGTTATTTCAATCCTTCCCATGATTCCTCCTCTTTTGTATCACAGTACCATTGATTTTTATTTTCTAGGGGTGCATCTACACTTGTAAATTAAGTCGACTTAAGCCTGTTTAAGTTGACTTAATTTACTCTGCGTCTACACTACAATTTCCTTAAGTCGAGTTAAGCTGCTGCTTAAGTCGACTTAAGGAAATTTTAAGTTGACTTTATAAAACCTAGTATAAAGTCAACTTTACTGGCTAAGTCGACTTTATTAAGTCGACTTAGCCAGTGTAGACATGGATTAGCCCTAAATTGACTTTAAGTTAACTTAAAGAGCCCCCAGGGCTCCCCCACTGACCTTCCTGCCAAGGTGGCTGGCACAGCCAGAACCTGGCGTGTCCACCCACAGGGCAGGACACAGACCTGCCCACCCTGCTCCTATACCCTAAGAACATAAGAACATAAGAAAGGCCGTACTGGGTCAGACCAGAGGTCCATCTCGCCCAGTATCTGTCTACCGACAGTGGCCAGTGCCCAGGTGCCCCAGAGGGAGTGAACCTAACAGGCAATGATCAAGTGATCACTCTCCTGCCATCCGTCTCCATCCTCTGATAAACAGAGGCTAGGGACACCATTCTTAACCCCTTTCTGGCTAATAGCCATTTATGGACTTAGCCACCATGAACTTATCCAGTTCCCTTTTAAATATTGTTATAGTCCCAGCCTTCACAACCTCCTCAGGTAAGGAGTTCCACAAGTTGACTGTGCGTTGTGTGAAGAAGAACTTCCTTTTATTTGTTTTGAACCTGCTACCTATCAGTTTCATTTGGTGACCCCTGGTTCTTGTATTATGGGAGTATTTAAACAACTTTTCCTTGTCCACTTTTTCCATATCAGTCATAATTTTATATACTTCTATCATGTCCCCCCTCAGTCTCCTCTTTTCCAAGCTGAAGAGGCCCAGCCTTTTCAATCGTTCCTCATACGAGGCACTCTCCAAACCCCTAATCATTTTAGTTACCCTGCCCCTGTCCCTGTCCTGCTCAGCCCCCATTGTACTCTGGTACAATGGAGCAAATGCTGAGCCCCCTGGCACTTTGAAAGGGGTGCCCTCCCTGCCACCATGGACCAGTCCCAGGTCCACCTAGCCCCTACAAGTCGACTTAGGCGTCCAGTGTGGACGCTCTAACTTGATTTGGCAAAATCCACTTTAAGTCAATTTGATTTTATAGTGTGGAAATTCTAAGTCAACTTAATTGGCCAAGTGTAGACATAGCCTAGGAGTTTCCTTAAAGGTGCTGCTTTTGTAGATACATTAGGTATGAATTTTCAACATAATTAATTATTCCCAGGAGCCATTAAACTCTCTTTGGCACCATTTCAAAACTTCCTTTTATTGAGTTTTATTCCTTTTTTGGAGGTAATATTTCCAACAAAAGACAGTTTTGTAACACCTGACACACATTTCCTCCTATTTAGTTTCAAGTTTGTATCTCTAGTTGCATCCAGTTCTTCCCAAACACTACAATCATGCTCTTCTTACATGATCGCAGATGATGATGTCAACCATTGTGTCAACACCATTAATGGGTTCATAAATTATATGTATAATTTTATGGTACACTTCTGGTTCTGGAACTATGCCAAAGGATAAGCATACGAATCAGTATCTTCCAAATGGGGTATTAAATGTGCCTAGTTTTGAGCTTTCTTCAGTTAATTCTGGCTGACAAAATCCTGAGGAAGCATCCGATTTACTGAAATATTTTACATTCACAAATTGAGCCATAACTACTTCCTTGGTTCGCAGTTTAAAACATTGAGTTTTTAATAGGCTTGTTGAGATCTCTTAGAACTAAGCATATGTACAGCTTGCCATTATTTTTCTTGACAATGACTAGAGATCTCACCCATTTCATTGGCTCCTCAGGTTTTTGTGTTACTTGAGTGCTTCCATCCATGTGAGCTCAGTCTTGAGTTTATCTCACAGTGCAAATGGCACCATTCTACATGGATGGATTACTGGTAGGATCTGCTTGTTTATCTGGATTGTATGTTCACCCTACAAGCACCTCAATCTTTGAAACAAATTATGATATTCCGAAATGAATGTCTCATAGCCAAGTTCAGTATGATTTTACAGGGAGAGCACCTGTTTTACAAGCTTGAGTTTTTCACAGGCAGCCAGGCCTAAAATTGGTGTCATTTCCTTTGGCATTACAATGAATGAGTGTCTGTATATGGTGTTTTTCTATTTAATGTTAGAAGTTCACCTCCTCTTCATTGATATATTTGTTCCAGAATAGCCAGTTACTTGTATTTTTGTTGATCCTGGTTTTGCTCTTATTTACAGTCTCTCATAATCGTGTTCAGGCAAATTACTAACTTGAGCTCCTGTGTCCACTTTGAGTGGAATAATTGTCTCATTCATTTTCATTGGCAGTATCCAGACTTCTTATCAATTTTGCTTGATCCCAAGACATATACTGAAAACTCCTCAGCCAGGTTTTCTTCAACTGCATGCGCTTGAGTTTCTGCATTTGGAATCTGTGGTATTTTGCAAATTTTTTTTTTTCATATTTATGACAGTTTCTCACAGGCAAAAAACTGTTTTAAGCCATACTGCAATCCACACTTTCCACATAGCCATCTGTACTGAGTGCCCCTTCCAGCTGTGCTTTTACATAGCAGGTGGTTATGCTTTTTTATTTGACCTTTTCTGGCTATATTCTTTTGTACTTAATACATAATACAATAACCCCTTATCATGAACTTAGCTCTGTGGCTTGTACTTTGACAGTTTCTGCTGCCTGACATAACTGGAGAGCTTTTTCTAAAATTAAATCTTCTACATGGAGCTGTCGGTATCTTAATACACTGTCTTTAATGCCACAAATAATTCTATCTCTGACCAGAGACTTAGTAAACTCACTAAAATCACAAGTTATAGCGAGTCTTCTTAATTCTGTGACATACTTCTCTATGAAGTCATCATTTTTTGTAAACAGATAAAAAAATATGTCTCTCAATGATGATGTTTTTGGCCAATAATGTTCTTCAAATGTAGTTATTATTTTACTTAACTTCATGCTTTCACCTTTTTCAAACTGAAAATTAATATATATCCAGTGCATCATCCCCAACAGCATGCAAAAAGCCTGATGATTTCACATTATCATTTTTTCTGTTCTGTTCCTATGACTGCTAAATATAATTCAAATCTCTGTCAGAATTTTCTCCAGTTCTCTGCAACACCTGCAACACTAGTCAAGCTACTACCATGTTCATAAAATATATTTAAAAAAAACACCTTTGTGCTTCCTCTTTTGCTGATCCATGTGGTCTTTTGTCCTCTGCTTATAGTTTCAAAATAGGAGTCAACATCAACATTACTGCAATCTTTTTCTCAATCAGTATTGCTGACACCACTTAAAGATCTTGGGATTCATTAAATAACAAACCAATGAATGACAAATCATTCATTAAAAAAAATAGTAACTCTCTCTGATGAACTGTTATACACAGTTATACTATGTTGTCCACCTCTGTGCTTCCAGGGCATGTCTCAAAATTCCTGTATCCATTATATTGCCCCGTATGAGGTAGCCTCTCTAAATTATAATCTTTCACAAGCATATCTTTACAGAAATGCTATACAGTTATCCAGTGTCAAAGTTGTAAAGGCAAGAATCATTCTGGCAAAGGCTACATCTGAAATATTGCATTGCAATCTTCTTTCGAAGGTAAAATGGTAAGTATTTTTGACCACCACTATTATCTGGAGATCTAAGAACAACTAGGCATATAACAGGGGTGACTAAACTGTGGCTCATGAGCCACATGCAGTTCTTTTACAGTTAAAGTGTGGCTCCCCCCATTCTCCACCTACTAGACTGGAGGGATGTAGCTCAGGGCTTTTCTCCAGTGGAGGGATGGTAGGTCTTGGGGCCTCCCCTGTGGCTTCTGCCCTGAGATCTGGTGGGCGTGCATGCTCCTGAACTTCTGAAGATTATCATATGCAGCTCAGACGTCATTAAGTTTGGCCACCCCAACATGTAACAAGAAATTTAACAGAAACTCCACTCCAACCTCTTGATGAGCTTTAATATCAGGGGTGGAGATATAATCTTCTATTTATTACCATTGTGTCCTACTCCCTCCAAACATTATTTCAGGCTATGTACACACGATCACTTTATTGCGCGGTAAGGCTCCTTACCGCGCAATAAAGCTGCTAGCGTACACACGATCAATTTCCCTGTTGCGCGGCAACACCCTCTTGCCACGCAACAGTTAAACTACTCAAATCGAGAATGGTTAGCATTACTGCCAAACAGCTGTTCTGCGGTAATGTTCGTGTGTACCCATTTTGCGCGTTAGACAGCCTCCGGAAATGTCCCAGAGTACCAGTCAAGGCCACTATGGAACATTGGAGCTGTCAAATATGTCAATTTCACTGCTCTAGCAGAGAAGTGAAATTGACTGTTAAGGGAGCTGCCAGGTTTGGCGGCTCCTCTGGATTGAGCTAGGGGGCTCACCGGTTTGGGCCAGCCCCCTAGTCCAGCTGCAGGGCTTCGGGTGGCGGCGGGGGCTGTGTTGCCAGCCCCTGCCATCATCCGCAGCCCCAGGGCTGAGCTAGGGGGCTGGTTAGAACCCTCGCCGGTCTGGGCCAGCCCCCTAGCTCAGCCCCGGGGCTTCGGGTGGTGGCAGGGGCAAATGCCACAGCTCCCACTGCCACCCGAAGCCTTGCAGCCCCCTGACTTTGGGTGGCGGCGGGAGCTGCGTCACTTAAGCGCGCAGCCCTCACCACCTGAAGTCCCAGGGCTGAGCTAGAGGGCTGCAGGGCTTCGGGTGGTGGCGGGAGCTGCGGTGCTTGCCCATGCCACCACCCGAAGCCCCGGGGCTGAGCTAGGGGGTGCAGAGCTTTGGGTGGTGGCGGGAGCTGCGACGCTTAAGCCCCTGCCACCACCCGAACCTCTGGACTGAGTGAGGGGGCTGGCTCAAACCGTCGAGGGTTCGAGCCAGCCCCCTAGCTCAGCCCTGGGGCTGCGGGTGACGGCAGGAGCTGGGAACACAGCCCCCGTCGCCACCTGAAGCCCTGCAGCTGGACTAGGGGGCTGGCCCGAACCGGTGAGGGCAGCCAATTCAGGCCAGCCCCTTAGCTCAGCCCCGGGCCTTCGGCTGAGTCGGGAGCTGGCAATGCAGTCCCCGCTGCCACCGGAAGCCCTCCACGACACAGGTGAATGCTCCTTTGCGATAGAAGAAGCACGTGTGTACACACGAAAGCGCTATATTTATAGCACTTTCCTTGTCCCGCAATAGCTTATTGTGGAATAAGTTTATCGTGTGTACATAGACTCAGCCTTAACTCAGACACATAGCTGTCATGGAACCATCATATCTATTAGACTTTAGACTAATTGTTGAGGATCAGACAAACTGCATGAAAATCAGAGATGCAACTGCGTATAATATAGTAAAGATATTCTGAGGACCCCAATTACTCTAAATATTACTTGAATTGCCTAACAGCATGCTTTTCCAAAAAAGGACAGACAGGACAGTCTCTGCACCAAAGAATCAATGGACACAAATCTGACATCAGAAACTGCAATACTGCAAAACCTGTAGGGGAACACTTCAACCTCCCTGCTCACTCCCTTAACGACTTGTTAATAGCTGTGTTGACACAGATGAATAACAAATCACAGCTTCAAAGAGAGTCTGCAGAGCTCGAACTTATATGCAAATTTGACTCAGTTGCCTTGGGGTTGAACAGGGACTATGGATTTTTCTCGCATTACATCAAGTGAATTGACCTCCCCCCTCCTCTATGTGCTGTTCCCCAGTGTTTTGAATCCTAACACCTACTTTGATTTGCTGTTACAGCCTGACCTGATGCTATGTCATACACTCCCCTGCATTTAATTTCCTCCCACTCTGTAACTTTCCTATCTTCAAAGCTTCTGACGAAGTGGGATTTTCTCCCACGAAAGCTCATGTGACTAATAAATCTGTTAGTCTTTAAAAGTGCCACAAGACTCTGTTGTCTTTCTACAATAGACTAACACGGCTACCCCTTTGGAATTTGGTTTATGGATGTTACCATTTTTGATGTCCGATTTGTGTCCATTTATTCTTTTAGGACAGTACAGTTTGGCCAATGTACATAGCAGGGAGGCATTGCTGGCACATGATGCCATATACCACATTAGATGTACAGGTGAATAAGCTCCTAATGGTTGGGACCTATGATGATATCACTGCAGTCGATGTGTGGGCAGAGTTGGCAATGGGGTTTGTTGCAGGGGTAGGTCCCTGGGTTAGTGTTCTTATTATATGGTGTTTGGTTGCTGGTGAGTATTTGCTTCAGGTTGGGGGAGGCCTGCCTCCCAAGGCTTGAGAGAGCATAGGATCATCTTCTAGGATCGGACATCAAAAATGGCAACATACATAAACCAGTAGAAGAACACTTTGATCTCCCTGGACACTCAGTAGCAGACTTGAAAGTTGCCATACTCCAACAGAAAAACTTCAAAAACAGACTTTGGTATGAAACTGCAGAGCTGGAACTGATTTGCAAACTTGACTCAATCAGACTGGCTCTGAATAGGGATTTGGAATGGTTAGTACATTACAAAAAGTGATTGTCCCTGTCACACATTCTCACCTTCTAATCAACTGATGTGATTGGGCCTCATCTACCCTAACTGAATTGACTTTGCTAACACTTGACCTTCTTCATCCTGGCATGTGTATATACCTCTCAACTGTAGTTTCTACTTCATGCATCTGACAAAGTTGGGTTGAAGCCCATGAAAGCTTATGTCTGAAGAAAGTTGTTAGTCCTTAAGGTGCCACAGGACTCTCGTTGTTTGTGCTGTACTCAGAATAACATGGCTATTCCCCTGGAACTGAACACATACACTAACTGCAAGCAAGTTCATAATGTTTAGTAACTCATTCAAATGCTTGCAAGAAGATTCTTTATGTTGTGAGATATAAAAAGATGACTAATACCAGGAAATAGCACACTTCCTTTCCATGACCTGGGTCAATCCTTGCAACTGAGAAGAAAGGAGTAAATTTAGCACATTAGACTGTCAGGAATAGAATAAGAACATATAGTTCTGCTGCATTAAAGCAGTGCCCCCACATAGAGTGAGAGGGGAATGGGTACACTGTACCAGGGCCCATAGGTCCTGGAGTGCTGGCCCAAGCTGTAACCCCCATTACCGTGTGTGTGGGAGGGAGACCATGTTACCAGTTTCTACTGGACCAGAAAAAATTATGCTTGGGCCCTGAATTAAAGCTTCTAGTCATGTAGTTTCAGATGTGGAGTTTCAGATGTGTAGCGTAAGCTAAAACCTCTGCCATAAAAGATGCAAATGCTTAACAAAAATAGGATTAAACCTTTATAGTTTTTCAATTCTGAGTTGACATCTAAGATAGAT
The DNA here is from genome assembly GCA_007922175.1 of Pelusios castaneus. Lineage (NCBI taxonomy): Eukaryota > Metazoa > Chordata > Testudines > Pelomedusidae > Pelusios > Pelusios castaneus. Next base: position 7,325,689 of record ML685832.1, read on the forward strand.
AACTGTACTCTAAATAAATATTCTTTCTGAGGTTTTCTTTCTTTGATGATCATGTCTCTGAAAATATCCCTTTAATTGGATACCTGGTACATTTGGTGGAAAAGATGATTATTTTGTAGTGATAAGACAATATTTTATTTATTTTCTTCTTTTTTTATGACATCTTTTTAAGTCCATAAATGATTAATACTACCACTTTACTCCATTATGCTATCTTGAGTTGTTTTATTTTGTTTGGTTAAAATCAAGTGCTGTTCCATTTTTGTTTCTTTATTTCTTTATCTGAGAATATCTCTCTTGTTTCACTCTTTATCTTCATAACACTGGACAGACATTGGCAAGAAAAGCTGCTCTTTGATTCAGCAATCTCTGCTTTCATTTTTATTCTTTACAGGCAGATAAATCTAATACTTAGACAGTTGCACACTTCTTTTGGTTTCTGTTTGCTCTGGGGATCAGAAAAGGAGATTGTCATTTCCTTTCTGGTTAGTGTTCATTATTATCTGCCATTAGGGTCCTTCTGTAACAATATTTGTAGGTGGAAATAATATCTGTTAGATGAATCTTTCTGAGGCTTGAGTTTTATAATACATTTGCACAGATAATCATATTCTACATCTTTATTTCTGGACTGACTTGTAAAAATCAATAAAGTTCTTACAAAGGAAATTAAATCACAAATAGTTGCATTAAAATATTTATTAAGGTTGAGACACAAAATCACAAAAGCAAGGAAGTTCTGAGCAAGGCCAGCTATGGCTGCAGGTAGTAACTTTCACTCAATTTCTTTTACTATACATAGTTAATATTTAATCCTTATATATTGCAATATTGAATATTGAAGAATAATGATTAGATTGCTGCCTTAAAGTATTTACAGTCTAGGAACCATAATGTACAAAACAATAAACAAGTTACTAATTAATTTCATTTTTTTTTGAGCTTCTTCCAGAATATAGGGCTTGGATGGATATAAGCATGCAGATACCTATAAACTACAGCTGATGCAGTTTCGGGGAAGCAACTGTTTCATAGTCTATCTATCTGGCTTTTTAATTCATATAATTCAGGATACATTTATCTACTCCAGTAAATTTAGCAATTAAATTAGGACCCACACTACATTCCTCAAACAGAAAATTTCCACTGACTAACAAGTGAGTTTTGCCAATATTGGGATTATGAGATACAGCTTGTGTGTAATGACATATCTTCATTGGACGATTATGTATAGAATTCAAGCAGAGACTAGGAGAAGGGCATAGATTTCAGATTATTTCCTTAAAATTCAGGTGGTTAACCACCTTCTATACTTTTTCCTCAGAGTTTCTTTATACTTCTTAAATCAAATGTTCTTGTTTTGTTAGGAAGTTTCTACAGAAGATGCAATATTTTTTTCTATTTATGACAATACATATCTTCTTGCACCTATTGAAGTAAAAGTTCTGTGCAATGGTTGGGAAGTACATGATTTTTTTTATTATTCTTGTTTAAGATATTACAATGTTCATCTTGCTATCCTAAACCAGGTGTTTGGTGTGCAACACAGTCAGCAGCAGCCAGTATATTCAATAAAACATTAATCCTTTTTTTTTAATGCACCTCCACAACTTCAGCTTTTCCTCTATAAACAGATACTTGAAGAAATGGTGCTCCACTGGACTACTATATCAAGTCTTCTGTTAAGTGTTTTGGCAATATATTGTGTATTTTGTTCGTTGTCCATCCTCCTCATTCTTTGCTCAAAACAAAATCCAATAAATATCATTTTAAAAAAGTGAAGATTTATAGTAATACATGGCTGATACTCATTAATGTTCCTGTTACTTTGCACGAGAAAATGGAGGAAATATTGTTTACTTGTCAAAACCCCATTAGTACGGGTGTTTTTATATTATCATGCATGATTAATCCAGGCAATTCGTCTTCTGTTTGTCTTTTTGTCACTGTCTCTGATTCACAAGCATTCTTGAAGTAGAACAGATCAGTAGCTCTTGATTAAAAAATGAATAAAAGGAATAAGTCTATCTCCAAAAATCATTTCATTCTCATGATCTTCATGGCATTTTCTGTCTAGTGACATCCACTGCCCTTATCACACCCATATGTCATTTATAAGTTGATAGTTATCTTTCTAGTGATTAATGATTTTTCATGCACCCTTGTCTGTTAGAGGAAAAGGTTGGTCTATAATAATGTTATAGGTATATGCTTAAACAATCAACAACAAAACAATTTAGATTTAAAATATTAATCCTCTATGTTTAGATAATATAACGTTAAACAAATAGTGGAGGATCAATTAATCTTGAATACTAGACTTTAATACCTAGATTAGAGAAAACAGAGTAAGTTAAGGATGCAAGTAACAATTCATTTGTAAAACTCTACCAGAACAAGGCATTCCTTGCATATGTCAGTTTTTGGTTAATAAATAAAAAATAATAAACATTCCCGTCCACTGACCTCTTTTTGGTTGTCCAGTGTTGTTCTGGAGCCAGGATAAATTAATTGTATTTGCTTTGTGCAATCTGTTTTGCAAAACCAGATCTTATCAAAGTATTCTGAAAGTAAAAGTAGGAAAAGGTTCTGAGATTCATGCCTCATCATGCCGCTACTATAAATCTATTAAATCAAATCCCCTCTGGAGTTTTTTAGAATCAGGATGGAGCCATTTCCACTGTAATGAAAAATGTAAATAAAAGCACATTTACTTTTTTCCCCAAAACAGAGAAAGAATACGGATGTTTTCTACATTAACATAGCAGGATGAATTGAATTCCTAGAATTATTACAACACATTTCACTTCATACCATGCATACAGTCTAGAGAAGGGGTCTTTGATGCACTACTCTATTTCTATAAGTGGACCCTTCTAAATTAGGGTTTATGACATACTCATTTTGCTAATCAACATTCCTACATTCAGGGCCTTATAGCCTCATGATTACACTGCCAAAGAAATGCCTCAAAATCCATAAAATTGTGTTCAAGTTTTTAAATTTTCCTAGAAGATAATTTCTAGTTTGTGATTGAAATGGCAGCCTTCCATGATGCCTCAGTCTGCCTCATCCTAAAACAGCAGCTCTTCAGGAATTTGAACTGCCCTATTTATTTCAGTGGACTGTTAATATCACCATCTTTCAATTTAAATTGTCCACAGCAAGAGGATGTGTTTCTTTAAATCTGCAGCAGGAAATCAGATTGAAAGTATTAGAAAAGTTCATGGTCAGAATCTCTGCAGGGAAGAGAAAAACGGAATAATACTGGTTAGCATAATACTATTTCCTCTTTTTTTCTGGTAAAGTTATTTGTTCAGTGTCAAAATCCCTATTTGTCCATTCCTCAGCTACTAAAACATCCAGATAATATGCCACGTTGTCTGGAGTTGCTCACAAATGTGAATACCAGCCTCAGAGCAGACTGTGAAGAAGCAGGACATACTCCCAAACAGGCTGTGTCTTCCCTACTTAAGGCTCGTTTGTCTACACTAGCAGTTATGCCAACAAAATAAATAAATAAACCCACCTAAATGAGCGCCAGGCACTATGTCAGTGAAGAGCATATCCTGCTGACCTAGTGTTATCCACACTTATGGTTACACCAGTAAAACTTGTATCGCTCTGGGGTGTGTTTTTTTGGGGGGGGTTTCCCCCCACATCCTACAGCAGCAAAGTTTTGCTGGCATAACCACATGTAGATAAGGCCTTAGATTTCACCAACCAGATATCAAGCGTGAACTCCTCAAATGCTATAACAGCTTTAACGTAGAGTCAGAAAGTTCCTTAGACATTCTGGTCAATCTTGCCACCCAGGTAAACTTGCACAACAATATTCAGCTTACTCCCAATCCCAGAGGGCCAGTCATTTGCCAGGGGTCTTCTGAAGGAAGTACTGAAGATCTGTAAACCATCACAAACTCCTATACTAGGTGATCTTTACTGGACTGTGTTGCTTTTTTGAAATACCAAATCACATAGCTTTTGCTCCTTGGTCCACTGATGTATATCTAGAGATATGGGGTATTCTGACTTGTTTCTTTTTACTGTTGTATATGCTTATATGCCCTACATTAAATATTGGTTTAATCATTCACATACAAATTTGATTAAAGAACTGTGTTATAACTCTCTGAAAATATGGGTTTATAACTAATAATAATAATCAGGTATTATTATTTATTTTCTTTTTCAGGCAATAGTATAATAAGGGAGGGGGGATATTTGTTTTACATTTGGTTAGTGCTCTGGAGATGCTTTTTCTTCTAGGAGACTGGTTGTCACATATAAACCAAGTTTATATTTAAAGTCATTTTTAACAGAGCAAACAAAATTGCTAGTGTATATTATTAAACTTTGTGAAATGTAGATCTATTTTTCTGTTATGGGAATCAGCCTGGTCAATATTCTATAGTTTAATTGTCTCTGTATGCTGTTTAATCTTGTCATTTTAAATTATGGAAACTGTAAAAGGGAGAGTTTGAAATACTCAGAAAATCATATTACAGAATGCTAAAGAAGTCAAAACAAAATACTATAATTGCATCATCTTTCAAAAGCAAAACTTTACAGTTATACTATCTCATGTTTATTACACAGATATTATATGCTTATGCAATGTAGCTATAGATTAAAACATCCAAGATCAATTAGTGCAAAGTGCAATTTTATGGAGGGTTGCTTTTGGCAATATAAACCAAGATAGTAAAGCTCAAAAAGCTTACACAAATACACTACTTTATAATATATAATTTATGGTACTATTTTATTTACTATATTTTGGCACAAAAAATAAACATGAACTGTGTTAATTTAATTTAATATTTCTCTTTGTTCTTTTGACAGAACAGCAAATCTTAGGCACCGTTGAGGATATTTTGGTGTGGTATAATTGCTGAAACTCATTAATTAAAACTTAGTATTCTGAGCCACCTGGTACCCCTACAATGCTGATCAGTGTTGTTAAAGAGAGCTGGTTGTTTCACTTCCTTTTTCAAAAATGCCTAAGAATGCTCAAAAGTCACCTGTGTGTCTTGGTCTGGGTCATTCTTTTGTAACGCCAGATTAGACTAGATTGTAGAATCTTTAAGGCAAGAAACATGTTTCCGTACGTGTTTCTGTACCAGCTAACACAAAGATCAGAACTTGTAAGGGCTACTAGAATGTAAGACCTAAATAATAATAGTTAATGTACTTATTCTCATTAGTCTTATGTAGATTGCACAAACATTTGTCTTTGTAAAACCTTTGCCTATAGATAACTTGTTTATTAGTAGTATTTGTATTAGTTTAGCAACAGAGAATAAGGCCCCATTGTGCTAAACACTATATATATATATAGGCAGTCTTTGCCCCAAAGAGCTTCAATCTAAGTAGACAAAACAGGTGAAGGACAAGAGGAAGTGTCATAACCCAAAGCAGAATAATGTTTTACAAACATCAGGTTAGTTTCACCTTTTTTTGGAGGTGGCTAAATTATTTGGATTAGGACAGGATTGGCTTAAAAAAAGACAAAGGATGAAGCAAAAGAGGGGATATATAGGGGTGAGAAGCCAGCAGGACACAACACGGGAAGAGGGAGGAGAGGGAAACATAGATAGCAGGTGGAATGAGGAGTAAGTAAGAGGTTGGGACAGTGAGGATCTAAGGAAAGAATCAATTAGCAAAGAGGAGAGTATCCTCAGCTTCAAAATGTTTAAAAGCAAATTGATGACCTCATCTGTGTCTGACAGTTCCTGCTGCAGAAGCCTATGCTTGTTCTCACTGGTTTGTATGTCTGTCCTGGAATTTCTTCTGTTACAGTAGTGCAGTGTCGGTGTATATGTAAAAGGTAAATTAATAGAAACAGAGTGTGTCTTCACTGATGGTGGCAAATTCGCTGCCATCAGATTGAGTCTTCGGGATTCAATGAGCCAAAGTGGAGACCCACTCAATTGGTCTAGAAGTCAATTTAATAAATCCACCCCTGGGAAAAGTGCAATGCTGAATCACCTGGAGTGCATTTCCCAAAAGTTCTGTGAAGTAAAGATGCCATGATAAGTACAAATTAGACAGTCGATGCAAGATACACAAACTACACTTTGTAACTTGCATATCCCCAGTCAACTGCTGCTGAATTTCCTGGTAAGTGTAAACCAGGTCACAATCCCAGGAGATGGCACTAAAGATTAGGTAGAACAATGCCTAGGTTGGTTTAGGGGACTAATAAAACTTGTGACCTGCAAATGTCTTCTTCTGTGGACCTATTTTCACACCATTTTTAACATCAGGAATCCATCCTGAAACACTTGGAGGAAAATAGAGTGATCAGGAACAGTCAACATGGATTCACCAAGGGCAAATCGTGCCTGACCAACCTGATTTCCTTCTATGATGAGATGACTGGATTTGTGGATGCGGGAAGAGCCGTTGACGTGATATACCTTGACTTTAGCAAGGCTTTTGATACGGTTTCCCACAGCATTCTCGTCGGCAAGTTAAGGAAGTATGGGTTGGACGAGTGGACCGTAAGGTGGATCGAAAACTGGTTAGATCAACGGGCTCAGCAGGTAGGAATCAATGGCTCGATGTCTGTTTGGCAACCGGTAACGAGTGGAGTGCCCCAGGGGTCGGTCCTGGGGCCGGTTCTATTCAACATCTTCATTAATGATCTTGATGATGGAATAGACTGCGTGCTTAGTAAGTTTGCGGATGACACCAAGTTGGGGGGAATGGTAGATACTCTGGAGGGCAGGGACAGGATCCAGGGAGACTTGGACAAATTGGAACACTGGGCTGAAAGAAACCTCATGAGGTTCAACAAAGACAAATGCAAAGTCCTGCACTTAAGACGGAAAAATCCCATGCACTGCTACAGGCTGGGGACCGATCAGCTAAGTAGCAGCGCTGTAGAAAAGGACCTGGGAGTTATGGTGGACGGGAAGATGAATATGAGCCAACAGTGTGCCCTTGTTGCCAAAAAGGCCAATGTCATATTAGGCTGCATCAGTAGGAGTATTGCCAGCAGATCGAGGGATGTGATAATTCCCCTCTATTCGACACTGGTCAGGCCGCATCTGGAGTACTGTGTCCAGTTTTGGGCTCCCCACTACAGAAAGGATGTGGACAAATTAGAAAGAGTCCAGCAGAGGGCAACAAAAATGATTAGGGGGCTGGGGCACATGACCTATGAGGAGAGACTGAAGGAACTAGGCTTATTTAGTCTACAGAAGAGAAGACTGAGGGGAGATTTGATAGCAACCTTCAACTACTTGAAGGGTTGCTCCAAAGAGGAGGGAGCTAGGCTGTTCTCGAGGGTAACAGAGGACAGAACAAGGAGCAATGGTTTCAAATTACAGCTGGGGAGGTCAAGGTTGGATATTAGGAAACACTTTCTCACTAGGAGAGTGGTGAAGCATTGGAGTGGGCTATCTAGGGAAGTGGTAGAATCTTCATCTTTGGAGATTTTTAAGGCTCGGTTAGACAAAACCCTGGCTGGGATAATTTAGGGGGAGTGGTCCTGCTTTTTAGCAGGGGGTTGGACTAGATGACCTCGTGAGGTCCCTTCCAACCCTATTATTCTATGATTCTATGATCTTTCTTTATCAAACCCACATAGCTCAAGGGAGAGGGTTACCATGTATGTCTGAGTATCCTCTAAGGGAAAAGGAGTTTTGGGTACAGAGGAATCTGGGAGTGGGGATGGCTGTTGTGGACCCCTCTTTTATCCCCTCACTTCCAAATGTTGCACTATCTGCTGATACTTCAGAGTTTGCTCCTGTCAATTTGAGTTTCTCTGTCTGCTACCCCCATTACCCTCATTAATTTCTCTAATGATGGCACAGGTTACAACTGACTGATATAATTGCACCCTTGCAACAACCACACAAGTAGACATGTCCTACGAACAATTTTCTCCTAATATTTCCTACAAAAGACTTAGCATGTTAATAGTTTGCCTTTCTAGGCTGAAAAAGGTTCTATTATTTGCTGTTTCCTGGTTCTGCCACAGTCATCAGTTTGCCAAACTGCTGCAGTCTGAATGCCAGGAGAAGTCACCTTACTAGTGTCCCTGACAGATGTTCCCCTGTGCCAGTTTCTGTCTCCCCTGTTTGTGTGGCCACCCCTCCCAGGCTGCTCATGGGAATGGCCCTTTTCTTTCAGCTTCTTTTGTGCATGGATCTGCCTAGGGAGGAGGCCCCTTAACTATTGTTCCAGCCCTGGCTCGGTGTAGGGTGGACAATGCCCAGGAGTGCAAGACCAATATGGCTCGTTTTTCACAAAGGGCATGAGTCACACACCAATACCTGTGACTATGAGTCACATACCTGAAGCCCAAGACTCTGCCCGGACTTGTCCTACAGTTTTCCCTGCCCTCTCTCCGCCCCTGTAATTCAGGGAGCCTATCAGAGTTACTGGCGGGAAGCTGCCTGAGTTTGCCTTTAAAACCAGACATTTTGGGGCCAGACCCCAGAATAGGTTCCTGCACTGCCTCCTGGCCTGATCACCCTGGGGTCTTTGGGGGACCTTTCTCCGCTCCTGGCTATTTAATTGAGCATACCCCCGTTTTAAACCCCCCTCCCACGAACAATGAATCTTCTCCTGAACCACGAGCTATGAACTACGAGAACCGAGTCCTCTCTGCACTCATCTATGCTGCTGCTGCCTCAGTTTCTGTCCTTGCTGTTCTCCTGGGGATTGGTAAGATTCCCCCCTCTCAAACTTTCTCTAAATTTACCTCGGGGTCTGTAACAGAGACCCCCTCCTGCTCTGCGGTTCCTTTCCACCGTGGCAGCATAAGCCGTGCCACTGCTGAGCTGTTTGCCTCTGGGGACCTTGCCTGGAGCTCCCTGCTCCCAGCTGTTTCAGCCTCACACTGTGCTTAGTTTTGTTAGTGTGTTATCTTAGTTGTGTTAAGTTTTCTTATACTGGTTACCTTAGCTGTGTTAAACTTCATTGCAAGCTGTTACTAAGTTTAAGTTTATTATACTGGTTGCCCTAGCTGTGTTACGTTTCATTATAAGTTGTTATAATGTTGCTGCTGCTGAATTGCTGCTGCTTAGCAAGTCTGCTGCTGTTAAATTGTTGCTGATTAGTGTGTTAAGTTTAACATTGTAAGTTTTACCTTTAATTTGCTGTTAGTTTTTTTCTCCTTAGTTTTATTTTTGTTAGATTAACTTTTATTATTGTGCCCTGTTATAGCTTTAAGATCCTTTCCATGCCTCCCCCGAACCCCTTCCTCCTACTCTGCCATTTTTCCCAACCCCCTGAATCCACTCTCTGCTCCATTGCCCCTCTGCAGCCCCTCTGCCGCCTCCCCTAACCCACTCTCTACTCCATTGCCCCTCTGCCGTCCCTCTGCAGCCCCTCTGCCACCCCCGAATCCACTCCCTGCTCTGTTGTCCCTCTGCCGTTTTTCCCCAGCTCCTCGAACCTGCTCTCTGCTAGCTGCCGTTCTCTGTGGCCTTCCTTTTGCCCCCACCACGCTGTTTTTCCCTGGCTCCCCAAATCTGCTCTCTGCTAGCCGCCGCCCTCTGTTGCTGCCCCCCGAAACCCCTGTCTGGTCTTCCCCTCAACCCCCCTCCCAGATCCACCCTAGACCCCCTCTTTATCTCCATGCCCTTGCCCAGTTTCCCCACGCACTCCCTCCACGTGTTACCACCCTGCCCCCACCTTCTAAGTGTGCTTTCCTAGTCTGTTTCACTCCCTCCATGTGCTACCCTGCCCCCACCTTCTGAGCGTGTCTCCCTAGCCTGCCCCCCCCACTCACCTCTGCTCCAAGCACGCTCCAGCCCGTCTTCAGTGCCTCCTCACCAGACCTGCAGACTGACTACTCCAGGTCTCCCCCTGCAGGGCTTCAAGGCTTACTGCAGCCTCTGCTACTGCAGCCTCTGCTGCTGTGTCTTTCCTTACCCCTCTGTTACTGCCTGCCCATACTCCCTGGCCATTTCCCTTAACCTCACTCTCTCATTGATAGTTGCCTTGTATGTTTATGCTTGTAAAAAAAACCATTGGTTTATATTAATTTACATTGGTTTATATTAAGCTACATTGGTTTATATTAATTTACATTGGCATATTAATTTACACTGGTTTACATCGATTCCACCACTGTGACACTATACTGTTCAATAGAGAGGCCCATCTCCCAGGAGGCTTAATTCGAACTAACTAAAGCCATTGCTACACTAGGCTTTAGTTAGTTCGAATTAAGGGTTTCCTTAATTTGAACTAATAATTTTGAATAGGGTATTCAAACTAAAGGGTTAATTCGAACTAACTAGTTTGAATTAACCAATGTGGCCATGTTAATTCGAACTAATTTCTTAGTTCAAAGTAACCGGCCATTGAAATGAATGCGGATCGCTAATTCGAACTAAGAATTAAGCTAATTCGAACTAACTAAAATTAGTTCAAATTACTTAGTTCAAACTAACTAATTCAAACTAATTTTAGTAAGTGTAGACGTAGTCATTGAGCCCTTTCACACCACAAAATTAAAACTCTATGTGAGATATTATTAGCTAGATTTCCAGACGTGTTTGAGAACAGTAGAAGCTGCTGAGCATTTGGAGGGGCTAAACTACATTGAATATCTGGCCTCATACTATGTATTTTATCATTTGATTATATAACATTCAAACTTCAAAAGAAAAGTTTGGGGGAAGTCTGTCATATAAAAAGTTACAATTAACAAGGTATGTAGACAGAGAGAATCTTGTTTCTACATAGAGATCTGAAACTTTATATGTCCGCACCCCACTCCTGCAGAAAGAGATGTTTTTTTGTTTCTTTTTTAACATGAACTCAGTAATATTCCATAGCATTCAACCTTGTGGGCAAGAAATGCCTTTCAGAACAAATGGAATTTTAATGCTCCAGAACTGCAAATATTGCAGGTTAACGATCTTTTCTACAGACTGTTTTAATTATGACAGTTATCTTTTAGTCCAACAGGTTCCCTGTAAAACATCTTTTAAGCTTCACTGAATTATCCTTATCAGAATGAAGAGCTAAATCCACAGACTTTATCACAAGGTTTCAGAAACACAGGCTGTCGGTAACTCGGGGGAGATTATATTAATTTGCTTGCCGTAGGCTTTTGATATAACTATTTATTTAACATTTTGCTACTTATTAAAGTAAGGGAAGGCAAATCTGTATAATGAAATATTTTAGTTCCCTCTTCACAGTCAACGTCACAAATTCCTGTGATAGTTTCTCCAGATTTTCAATACTGGCAGATTTCACTTGATTCCACCATGATGGCAACATTATTGTATTAGTCCAATTTATTGTATTGCATTTCTAATTTATCTTTCTAATAATCTCATTGTTATATACATATAATATATTACAATAAACACCAATTACAAGTTTCTTATTACCTTTAATTACACATAACATTCCATTTAAAAGCCTGGCAAGTGATAATGAAGGTGAGATTAAAAAAAAAAACAAACCCAAAAACTATGGTGTACTAAAGCAAGATTACAGTCTGCCAATTCATCTGCTACAATCTGGTAGAGATTGAAATTATTCTGTTGAATCACTGGATATCTAACGAAATACAGGGAATTTATGTAAAAGGTACATCTCCTAAAGATGTTGAGGTTCTGGCTTGTTTTAAAGATGCAATCAGCTGCTAACATGCCTTAATAGTAGATAGAAGGTCTTTTGCAAGCTGTCTCTGTCATTTCACTTGGTTTTATTTGTTCAAATAGCATATTTTGAATTACCAATATTCCTAATATTAAAATAATTCTAAAATTTTCTTTCTTTTCCATGACTAAGAGCCACAATGGAAAAGGTATGCTTTCAATTTTAATTATGGTAGTTCATGCTCTCTTAGGCTGCGTCTACACTGGTAAATTAAGTTGATTTAAGCTTGGTTTAAGTCGACTTAATGTGCCCTGTGTCTACACTACACTTTGCTTAAGTCATCTTAAGCAGCTTGCTTAAGTCAATTTAAGCAAAATTAAGACAACTTTAATAAATCACCTTTCTACTCAACATAAGGCTTAATTTGACTTTTTAAAGTCTAATTAAGTCAGTGTAACCCTGGGGTAGCCCTAAGTCAATTTAGGGCTACCCCATGACTACACCAATGCCCTCCCTGCCGGGGGGGACACAAGAGGAGCCTGGCATGCCTCCCAAAGGCATTCTGGACAAATGCCTTAGACAGGAGGGTGTGAACAACCATTGTCTCCTTAATGTTTAGGAATTTTCAAGGTAGAATGGTCCCAGGGAGTATCCTGATGAGCCATTAAGGACATAAAGAATACAACCATTGTGTCCTTAATGGCTCATCAGTTTACTCCCTGGGACCATATCACCTGGCAGATTCCTTAACATTAAGGAGACAATGGTTGTTCACACCCTCCCATCTAAGGCATTTGTCCAGAATGACACAAGTTAAAGTATGGATATAACATCAAATTCTTAACTTCTAATTGAAATAGAATTCTTAGACATAAACTATATAATCATTCCCAGCAAATTACTACCTTTCTATTGATACCAAACATGACATAGTTCCTATGGATTATAGCATTTATGAGATATCCATAGAAAATAATATCATAAATGCTTCCCTAAAT
>ML685832.1:7338666-7360033 GCA_007922175.1 Pelusios castaneus
CAACCATTGTCTCCTTAATGTTTAGGAATTTTCCAGGTAGAATGGTCCCAGGGAGTATCCTGATGAGCCATTAAGGACATAAAGAATACAACCATTGTGTCCTTAATGGCTCATCAGTTTACTCCCTGGGACCATATCACCTGGCAGATTCCTTAACATTAAGGAGACAATGGTTGTTCACACCCTCCCATCTAAGGCATTTGTCCAGAATGACACAAGTTAAAGTATGGATATAACATCAAATTCTTAACTTCTAATTGAAATAGAATTCTTAGACATAAACTATATAATCATTCCCAGCAAATTACTACCTTTCTATTGATACCAAACATGACATAGTTCCTATGGATTATAGCATTTATGAGATATCCATAGAAAATAATATCATAAATGCTTCCCTAAATCCAGACAGCATCACACACAGGGCTCTGCCTGGCCAGGGTCCCTGTACCCCTTTGCCCCATTGTACACAGGGGGTGCCCCCCCTGTCACCGTGGACCTGCTCAAGGTCCCCCTACCCCCACAAAGTCGACCTAGAGCATCCAGTGTGCACGTTCTAGGTCGACTTTGTAAGTTCCCCTTTAAGTTGACTTTAATTTTAAGTGTAGACACACTAAGTCGACTTAAAAGTGCAAGTGTAGACATAGCCTTATATCTCACTACTATATATAGTAGTATATAGAGATCTGGAGTAGATCCCATTTCTGTGCTGTAATACTGCATTGATATGACACAATCATTCCTTCAAACTTTATTTTTACATTGAGCATCAGAGAATTCATAAGGAGTTTGGTAAAGTGTCCATTTCTCTTTCCGGTGTTAGAGATATAAAAATTTTACTTCAAAGAATGGGCTAGTACATTTGTTAAGTCATAGAATAATAACAATGGCATTAAAGACATACAATTTCTCCACAAACAATGATAGAATCAAACTTTCCAATTCTCAGTTTGATCCTATTAGCCTTTTCTACCAGACAAGTACATTCAATTTTCCCCAACACTCTGTCTAGTTAAAATTCTGTTCCTTTAAATGAAACCAAGATTGTAGTCTCATTTTTGCTGGTCTTGCTTCAATTACTGGATTATTGAAGGCTGTGTGGAAGGAATTCTACATAAAGAACCATGAAAACCTCCCATTGTCACATGAAATTTTATTAATACTAACTCTGAGATTCTTCTAATTAAGAAGATGAGATTACACAACTGTGTCCCTCAGGAGGCTAATGCCTTTTCCATCTGACAATTTATGCCACAGGAAATAAAGCAGGGTAGGTGGTCGAATGCAATTCCTACCTTGATTGTGAAATTCCTTTGAAAAGCATTATGCCCTTGGTTGTATTTGATGGATTATCCATTCAGTGTTTCAGGTCTTTGTTCATCTACTATTGACCAAGAAAATGATGAACTACAGATGGTCCAGGCTTTTTTAAGACACTGAGGAAGAAAGCAACAGTTTGTTTCCTTTATATATGCAAGCAGTTAAGTTTCAAAGTAAAGCATAAAAATCACTTCTGTTCATCAGAATCATAGTCAATCTGCATAAGCTAAGGATATATGTGAGCACTCAATGCATGTTTGATTTAAGAATCAGGAAAATGTATTAAGGTAGCTAATGGAGAAACAAAATTCAAGTCTGCATGAGAATTAGGGCTTGTCTGTATGATGATTTAGTGCAGTAGCTCAAAGGGCTGCCTTGATTCATTCATTCATTGTTCATTATATTCAGCTGTAACACAAGGAACCTACAGGTCTGTATCTTATAAGCCATTTGCTTCAGCAGTTAACATAGATCTAGACAAGTAAAGTAGGTCTGTGACCCTTGTCATACATACATGGTTTGATAGTTACCCTTAGATTTTGGGAACTAGGAACAGTTTGTTTAATAGCAGGAGTTGGAACTTAATGGTAAATAGCAACCACAGGAACATGTAAGTGATAACCACAATAGTGCTTCAGTAAGATGTGATAGATACAGTGAGATAAAATAGTCTTAATGTATATTATTTTGTTAATTTATGGAATAAGTGCATCACAGTATTACAAGAGTGAGGAAGTTAGATTTGAGCATGGAAGACTAAGTGTTAACATGAATATTCATGAAAGTGTTCAGGCCCTATTACAGGGTAAACTATCATGTAGAGTGGTTAACTTTCCATCTTTTGAATCTTCAGCTCTATTGTTATCTATTATTGACCCTCAGCATTGAGGAACCTCGACCATCAGACTCACTGGCATGTCAGAGACATGGCTGATCCTTGTTTTTCACCAGGTTTTCAAGGAAAGATGTAAGTATACAAATATTAGAGCATGTGCAAAGAATAATACCATAGCTTTCCCCAATACTTTATTATTCCTATCTGTTTATGTGGCTTGGAGCTTTTCTTTCTTTTTCACTGATTTTAATAAACATGTCTAAAGCACTGTTTTGCCCTCATTGTGAGTTTCCTTGCCAAGGTTCCCTACAAAATATTGAACTCATTGGCTTTAGTTCTGTGAAGTGTGAGTCTGGGACAAGAACCCTACTATTCTCAGTTCATTAATCAGATCAATTGGCAACTAGTAAAAGTATTCTTAACCACTGAAAGGATCAGGAAACTATGCCATAGGTATGAATCTCCAGTACTCCGGCCTGCCTCACATTGGCTATTGCAAGTCTACACTTGCACTTTTAAGTCGACTTAGTGTATCTACACTTAAAATTAAAGTCGACTTAAAGGGGAACTTTCAAAGTCGACCTAGAGCATCCACACTGGATGCTCTAGGTCGACTTTGTGGGGGTAGGGGGACCTTGGACAGGTCCACGGTGGCAGGGGTAGGGGCACCCCTTGTGTGCAATGGGGCAAAGGGGGACAGGGACCCTGGCAGGGCAGAGCTCTGTGTGTGATGCTGTCTGGATTTAGGGAAGCATTTATGATATTATTTTCTATGGATATCTCATCAATGCTATAATCCATAGGAACTATGTCATGTTTGGTTTCAATAGAAAGGTAGTAATTTGCTGGGAATGATTATATAGTTTATGTCTAGGAATTCTATTTCAATTAGAAGTTAGGAATTTGGTGTTCTAGCTATACTTTAACTTATGTTATTTTATTAAAATACCTGAGAGAGACGGGTGTGTAAAACCATTGTGTCCTTAATGTTTAGGAATTTTCCAGGTACAATGGTCCCAGGGAGTAAACTGATGAGCCATTAAGGACACAATGCTTGTATTCCTTATGTCCTTAATGGATCATCAAGTTACTCCCTGGGACCATTCTACCTGGAAAATTCCTAAACATTAAGGACACAATGGTTGGTGACATCCTGTCTGGGGCATTCCCACAGAATCATACAAGTTAAAGTATAGATATAGCATCAAATTCCTAACTTCTAACCCAAATACAATTCCTAGACATAAACTATATAATCATTACTGAGGCAGGCTACTGAGGTAGGACATGGTTACTGAGGCAGGACATCTTTCAGCAGCTGGTCAAAGTCAACAAGTCAAGTTCAGTTTGCAGAGAAGGGGGGATCTGAGAACCAGCAGGTCTCCTGGAAAATTCAGACATGGAGACTTCTGCCTGTAAACACTGATAGCTTTAGCACTAGAATCTCTGTAAAATTCTTCATTTAATGTAGGAGTTTTAGAGACACTTTCTTTAAAAATGTCTGATCTAGAAATGAAGGCATTTCTCTAGTCCTCAGACTTGACTAGCTGGATAAAGTTACCTGAATATATTGAAAGATGAATTCTAGACATAGAGATTAAAGAATGGCTTCTCAATATGGTTTTGCTGTGAAGATGATACAGTACTAACTAGTACAGTACTAGAGCAGGGGTTTTCAGCATTTTTTGAATCACATCCCATCTTAGCATTTTTGTTTTGCTTGGCACCTCCCCCCCAATAATAGTGCCAGGTCACAACACTACCACCTTTCACATACCAGGTATCAATGCTCCTCTCTCAAATTTGGCTTGGCTGCTCCTCCATTATGACAGAAAAGTGGCTCAGCCAAAGTTGAGTAGTCAGGTCACAATCAGTGGTGCTATTTCAGATTTCAGTAAGGGGTGCATCTTTCAGTGGAGGTCCAGGGATCATCCTATAACCCTGGATCCAAACATCCTCAAAGCATGAGAAAGTTTAGATCAGATATGAACTTTGTGCTTCACTTGCCCACTCCTCAGTTTATTTTGCCCTCTTATTGGGCTTTCAACCACCAAAGCTATTTTATCTTCCACCTCGTAAGTAACAGTTATGATTCTTCTTTTTCATCTGCGAAAAGATCCTACACCCCATCTCCCAATGGACTACTAAACTAGCCCTGTGAGAATTCAGCAGCAGGAGTCAGACTGCCAGAGAGCCCTTACTCCTGATGAACATCTCCCTGCAATCATATAGGAACTATAGATGAGCCCCTTCTACAGAACAACTCTACCTTTAGATTGACTCTTTTCCCTCCATGAGGTAACACAGAGGAGGATGTGCTCCAGAATTTTCTGTCCTGGCTGAGCCCTCTTCTTACCCAACAGCTCTACAATCACTGTTTTGTGGTTGGGGCTTCTCCCACCTTCACAGTCTTCTTGCCTCCCATCAACTGGATTGTATACAGTCCCTCCCTGCTGTAGTAGCTGGTGAGGCTAGAGCCTGGGCAGGGATTTGGCAGAGGGATGGAACTCCAAAAGTATCAAGGAGTTGGAAGGGAAGCATGGTGCAACATTGGTCTATGTGTCGGAGGCTGGCCCCATGTCAGCAACCCCACTCAGGGGAAGAGGCTGAAATAACCCACATTTACCACTCAGTCTGACCTCTCAGTGTGTGAGCAGCCTGTCTTGGGGAAGCCCTAAACCCTAATCCCTACCCCACTTAACCACTCCTACATACACGTGATAAGAAGCATGTTCCCCTCCCCCATCCTACCTAACTGGTGACCTGGGTCACAAAGATGTGATGGCTGGGCCAAATTTAAGTAGTATTATGACCCCCTGCATCAGATTTGTAATGCCACATAGGTCAATGTAGCTTGGCTTGCTGCCTTCCCCCTCCCCCGCTTCCCCCAAAAGTTAGATGTACCTCCTCTCCATTGATAACCTCTGTACTAGAGCCTTACCTCAGGCAGTCAAGGAAGGTTCCAAAATTCTCATGCTTCTGGGGTCAATATCCAGGTATATTGACATCTGAATTACTATTACTTCAATGAGGGTATTCTTCATCAGTTGTTGAGAACCCAGTTCTCCAAGTGTAAACATCAGTGAAGGACCTTATTTACTGATAGCCAAAGATACCCTCACTGATTCTGAGCCAGTATAAGTCTCTCTTTTTGGTCTCGTATTAGATCTGCTGAGTGCTTTGCATTAATTATAATCAAAGAATGATGCTTTGCGGTCACAAAGCCATACAAGATGCTTCTGCTTGAAAATATTGAATAGATATATATAATATCCTGTAGCTGCTTGGATGTGGTGGTAGAGGAATTATTTGCTATTTTTCATTTTTTTACTCATTGTCTTTGTTCAGAATGACTAAATAGGTTCCTGGAGCTCCCTGCTAACAAACCTCAGGAAAAGGGTGCTTCATGCCCCTATTCACCTACACGGTAAATTATTAACTTTTACCAAGTAAGAATAGTGATGCTTGCAGTGGTTGAGCTTAAGCAGAAATATGTAAGTCTGCAGGGATCTGTAGGCTACTATGAGGCGCTACAATAAAGCAGGCTTGATTCAGTGTTAACTTCAGTGATTGTATGTCTGCATTCTAAGTGGCGCCTTGGTGACCAGATCTGAACTTTTACACCAGTTCACCTAACAGAAATAGCCCTAAAAGAGTGTGAAAAACAGTGATAAGGCTCATTCTAACTTAAAGTCACAATCATAGGGAATTGTTGCAGAGTTCAACAATCCAAATACTATCTAGTACACTGGTCACAGTTTACAAAAATATACATGTGAAAGCAAAAAGAAATAGACCCATAAAATTATTCTAACAACTATGAGAACAAGAATTAAATTAATAATTTAATCACATACAGGGATTAACAATTTGTTATATTAAATGACTTTGAATGTAATTTTACTTTTTTAAAAATAAATTTACTATCTTATTAATATGTTACCTGAGGGTCTGCTTTAGCAGTTTCTGGTTGTTAGGAGCAAATGAGATAAATGATATAGACAGGGGCAGACTTTACTAAATCTTGATATAAGAGACCTGAGTTAGGTACAGAAGGTTAGGAGACGCTCATGGAAGAATCCGAATAGTCATATATCAATAGTAGAGGAAGGTGATTTAAGAAGCACAATTTTGGATAAATTGAAGAAGACAAGATGATGTGAAGACACCTAGAAGGAGTTTGTTGTACTCAACTCAAGAGATAACTAAAGAATGGATATCAGACTAGTTATGAAAATAGAAGTGACAGGATTTTATGAAACCTTGAATGTAGTGAAGAAAAAAAGGAGGAATCAGAAAGGGAAATGGAAATATAATGAGGAGTGAGGAATATTTTTTTCTTTTACTAAAGCAAAAGGGAGGGAAAGGGAAAATTTGAGAGGAAAAAGAAGAGGACTTCAGGTTTTGTCATTATAATTTTGAAATTGCACAGAGTCATGTAGAAGGAGCTTCCTGAGGAATGAAAATCTTCAGTGAAGTAAAGGAAAGAAAGTGAGGGAATACACAAAGGCATTTAGACACCTCAGGCTACACTTTAGGTGACACAAACATTCTCAAAACAATGTCAGCTGCCACCTAACACCATAGATGACCTGGTTTTCACTGGTCAATGTACATCTGCCTAAGTCTTGACACCATTCTACAAGTAATCAGCTTCTTGCAGTACTAGATCAAACCCTAATGGGAATCTCAAACAAACTTGGGAGAAGGCCTATTTTGCCAGCAGTACCTGATCCCGTGGGCATGCTTTGAGCATATCAACTACCATCTCTTTCCTTTGGATGTCATTTCTTGGCTAGCTTAGGTATCTTTCCTCTCAGCTTTCTGGCTTCTGAGTATATCTTTCTTAGTGACATAATCCTCATAATATGCTGTATGGGGTGCCTGAGTGTCTAATTCACAGCCGAGAATTCCATTATGCAGCAGGCCAGTACTTTCCAACCAGTGTCCTGTGGGCCAAAAGTGGCTTGCAGGGTTTTTCAAAGTGGACTGCTGCTCCTGTCCCACTGATTACCAAAGGAAGCTGCTGCCTAAAGATCCAGGCAAAGTACTTTGCTGTGGGTCTAGAAACCCAGTGCAAGATCCTCACTGCACCCAAGGGGATGGGAGATTAGTGTTTTACCTATAGCGGGGAGCACGGCTAAGTACTCTGCTTGGGTCAGTAGGATCTGGAGTCCCAGATAGAAAATAGTATCTCAGCTACATTTGCTTTGTGCGTCAGTGGTGGGGAGAGTGCAGCTTGTCATAATGGTGACAAGCTGCAAGATGTGTGAGGGTCAGCAGAGAATAAAGGTGATGTTATTAGAGAAAGGAACAGAGAGTCAGCTGCAAGACATTTGCTATTAGACTAAAAGAGAGCTCCAGGAATCCTGAAAGACCTTCAGTGTCATAGCAGTTGGGATTCGTGGTCAGAAACAATACCATGTAAAGAAATGGCTCTTTAAAACCTCTCATGAATCAAGTTAGTTCTCTGAGTTCCCTTCCACTTACTACTGCTTTGTTTTAAGAAGCATCTTTGTATGTATGGCAGATGCCTGAGTAAAGTCTATTAATGTAACTCTAACCTCAACAGTGGAGCTGTTTTTCAAGCAGTGCACGATCAGACTGATGTGAACTGACAGCACTTATGCCCAGGTGTCATTGCCTAATGTACCTTTTGGCAAAAAAATGTGACTTGACATATCTTATTGTTCAGTTTCACTTCCCCATGCAGCACTCTCTTGCTAAACTGAAAATGTTGAGGGACAGATGATTTGCTTGGTATAGAAGGAATTCATTGCAGGGAGAACCCCTTAGATAATTTTAAGTCTTGGTACTACTCATGGACCCTCTTTTTTCTCCTTTGACACTTTGGGCTAATCTCCTCATCTTCTCTTTCACTTTTTTAGGTATCTTATAATGCTATAGAATAACATTTTAGTTTTGAATTAATACGAATTTTGGAGCAGGGAAAGGAGAGTAAATGTCAAGGGAATGCCATTTTTCTGGAAGAGTTGAATGTCTGGTGTTATAATGTCTAGCAGAGCAAGGAAGCATTTGTACCATCACAGTACAGGACTGAAAGTGATTTTATTGATTTAAACAAAAGTCAGAAGCAAGTCTATATCCTTTTTCTAATATTAGTGAGTGACAGATGAAGCACAAGCAGCTCTGATGTGTAGTTTGTTTAGATAATTTAATATACTTCTACCTGTTTATAATACTTCTACTATCTATAGCTGTAAGGGCTCTATAGGACTTCCAAACCTACTGCACTCAAGTGCATTTGAGGGACACCACAAAAGACAAAGCCACACCTCTAAAATTTTCTATTGTACATTAACCAAACAATAATTGTGTGTGCATATGATAAAAGAAAGAGAAAATAACCATTAATTAAAAAAAAAAATCAGGTGGCCCAGTAGGTAGGCCTTTAGGCTAACACGTAAGAAATCCAGTTTCAAATCTTTGTTTCATCCCAGACTTTCTGTATTGTCTCAGGGTATATAGTCTCTGTATTTCTCCCCTTCAAAATGGGAACAATAATGTCCTGTTTTATTTAGGTGTAGCATCTATATGCATGCAATGTTGTGAGGTGCTCAGATGTTACAGTTATGTGGACAATAGAAGTTTCCAGGATTGATTGATAATAGTTTCTTTGGTATTTAAATCAAAGTAATGAACAGGTCAATATAAATGAGATTGTTATTTAGGCAATGGATATAGATATAGATTGTTGCAATTAGGATAGAGGTCAAATATTAAGTTACCAGGTATGTGAAGAAAAGAAAAAGAAACAGCTAGGATATTCTTAATACTATTGGCTATGTCTACACTTAGGGATTTAGGTCGATTTAAATAAGTCAACTTTAATAAGTCAACTTTAAGTCGACCTTATTAAGTTGATTTAGAGAGTCCACACACAACTCCTAAGTTGACTTAAAGTGGGCCTTACTAACTCAATTTTGATAGTCTATACTAGTCTCTAAGTCGAATAGTTAGGTCCAGGGAGAGCCAGAAAGCCCAGGAGCAGTCCGGGGGAGAAGGGAGCGTGGAGCTCCCTTCTGCCCCAGACCGCTCGGTTCCCTTCTGGTCAGCACTGCTCAGGTCCTGGGCAGAAGGGAGCCCTTCTAGCCGGGACCCAGTGGTCCTGGGGAGAAGGAAGCCAGTGGCTCCCCTCTGCCTGGGACCCCCTGTAGGTCCCAGCAAGAAGGGAGCCTCCGCTTCCTTCTTGCTGGGATCCACGGAGGTCCAGCTAGAAGAGAGCGTGGGCTCCTTTCTGCCGGGACCCCAGAGATACTGGCCAGAACGAAGCCCTGCAGCTCCCTTCTGGCTGGGACCGCGCTCCAGCTGCTGGGCAGCCCCCGGACGCTGGCTGGCAGCTGGAGCACTGGCATCTGTTTGGGGAGGCCTGGGGTCTCCCCACCAGCTGGAGCGCTGTGCCAGCAATTGCCGTTAGAAGGAAGCCAGGAGAGCCGCCCGCCGCTTCTCAGTCCCAGCAGAGCGAGCAGTGCGCCAGCTGGCTCTGCCGGGATGAGCCGTGAGCGGCCTTTCTGTCCCAGCAGAACCAGCTGGCACAAGGCTGGCTCTGCCGGGACCAGCTCCCCACTTCCCGGGCTCTCCAGCCAGGGTTCCAGTGGGCAATCCCCTTTCCTGGCAGGGAAGCCGCGGGTTTGAAGAGAAGGGAGCAGGGGCTTCCCAGGGAACAAGGAAGCCACAGTGGCTCCCTTCTGCCAGGGAGCCATGTGGGGCTCCCTTGTCCCCACTGCCCTAAGTTAACCAAGTCAACTTAGGGCATCTATACTGGCTAAGTCAACTTAATAAAGTTGACTTAGACACTAGCTCGAATTATAACTAGGTGTTATTAATTCGAACTAGTTTTTCCTTAATTCGAGTTTAGGAGCAGTTTAAGTCGAATTAAGGAAAGCCCAGTGTAGACGTGGATTAAACTAAATCAATTTAAGCTGACTTAATTTATAAGTGTAGACGCACACCTAATGTGGTGTAATGGCAGGAAGAAAGCTCAAGGGCAATGACTACCTTGCAAAGAGAAGACAGTTTCAATCATGACCCTTAAAGTTAGAACATAGGATGATGTACTGATAGAAAATATTTACAAAATAATCCAGCCAATGTCTAACTTTTATGATTCTCTGAATGGGCAGAGCAAAATCAGAAGAGAAAATATACATTATGATCCCTTTGAGGTGCAGGGTTATGGTGAAACAGGAGTTCTGATGAGTTTCAGTGGAAGGGCAGAAGTGGACTGCACCATGACAATTGACAGTTTGACAATAATATGACAAGCACCAGTGGACAGGTAGAAAACCTGGGCTGTCAGAGATAATAAGCATGCAAAGCTGAAATTCCTAGATGTTATATGACAAGTTAACAGCAACATAACAAAACACAGCAGACAAGTAGACACTGGTAATATTATCATCAGAAACCCTATGGAATGAAGTGAAGTTATATGCAGAGATGCATGCTTGGTCACAGCAGTGAACCACCAAGCATTAGGAAATAATTCTTAGTTATTTTTCACTTATTTTTAGGTGAACTCACTACTCTCTTGATGCAAAACAGCTAGATAAATATATAACGTGGTAGTCATCCTGCCTTTCACTATAAAGGAATGGCTGAAAAAGGTTGTACAACTATCACAATCACGCAAAACAAAACAAAACAAAAATTAGAACTCACAAGGAAAAATAATAATCTAACTATAAACTTTCCTTTTGAATAGCTGTAACATTGACCATTTCTTTATTTCCTTAGTGTTTCTTTATTAAAAGAGATTCTGAAACATTTTTCATGCTTTTCAAAAGATTTTCCATTTGAATGTTTAAGACATACAATAAAAGATAAGGCAGATACTTAAAAAGAAAGTACAATGAATATAAGCATAACGGCAAAGAGGCATAAGGACAAATAAACTTTGTCTATAAATCTAACCCACAGAACTGACTTCCTTTTCTTTCATAATAGTCCAAAAAGAGAGCATGAAAAAATAGAAGAGTGACTGATAATATAAAAAACATTTTCAGAATAAGATAAACCTTACCTTGAAAACTGGAAAAATAACTGTATTTAAAAATCTTTGTTTTCATGACATTTGCACTCACTTTTGCAGTCTAATCCCACTTACTGCCTGTCTTTTCAGTATAAACAAGTTACGATCCATACAATCAAACTCCCTTTCTCCTTCTGTGATTTTCCATTGTAGTGACCCAGGAACATCAACCTTATTTGCTATGGCGGGCCAGATTTGACTTAAATGTACTTCAAGTGGGCCGTACATACCATAAATAGAAATACTAGGGCACTGTCACAGCATCGTGGAGCGCTGTGTATATGAGACTGTTCTTTGTGATTCCACTCTCTCTCTCTTTGGCTAAGTCTACACTGGAAAATTAAGTCGACTTAAGCTTGCTTAAATTGACTTAATTTACCCTGCGTCTACACTACAGTTTCCTTAAGTTGACTTAAGCAAGCTGCTTAAGTCGACTTAAAGAAAATAAAGTTGACTTAATTAAAATTAAGTCGACTTTATAACACCACCTTCCTATTAGACACCACCTTCCTATTCCTAAGGTTTAAGTCGACTCCCTAGAGTCGACTTAAGCCAGTGTAGATGCGGGGTAGCCCTAAGTTGACTTAAGGCCACCCCAGGGCTACACCAATGCCCTCCCTGCTGGGAGGGCACAGGGGGAGCATGGCATGCCCCCCCACAGGGCAAGGCAGAGCCCTGCCCACCATGCCCCTATGCCCTGCCAGGGTCCCTGTCCCCTTTTGCCCCATTGTACCTAGGTTAAAGTTGACTTAAAATTACAAGTGTAGACATAGCCTTTGTTAGGGAGAGAGTATGGTCCTACAGAATGCAGTCATAAGCCGGATGGAAGAAGTTTGCGAGCTGCATCCTGTCTGCAGGTCTAATCTTTGACACCCCATTGTAACCTGTTCTGCATTTTCTGTGGAATCTTCTGTTTTCACTGGCTCTTTGTTTAGAGAGTCCTTCATCATGAAGTTGTGAAACATTTGCCAGAAGTGCAATTCAGAACTGCATCTCTTTTCTTTTTAATTTAGTTTTGCCTTAGCTATGTTATGGTGCCTGATGTCTGCCATTATTGCATGTTTAAATATATTTCATTCCATGCTATATAATTGTTAAACATTCACCTGTATCACAATCATGGAGGATCTCTACCACCCTAAACTTTGAGAAAATGTGGATCTGAATCTAAGCTTCATTTTTGGCCTAATAGCTGCAAAATTCTGTATCTAAGCACCATACTCTGATGCAGTTAGATCTAAATTCAGGTCTAAACTTTGTAGCTGCCCATCTAGAACTGGCAAAATTATACATCTTTACTTTAAGTATTGTTGCTCTGCTGTTGCTGTTACTATTTATTATTTATATTACTGGAGTATCTAAGAGTTGTAGTCATGGTCCAGAATCCCATTGCACTAAGCACTGTACAAACACAGAACCTTTTGCTGAGGATCTTTCAATCTGAGTAGCAGTTTGGATAGGTAAGAATGGATAGCTATGAAAAAACAGGTTATATAAGGATCTTCTTTTTCTTCTACAAGTTGTCCAAAATTGGAGCCAACTAACAGAAATACAGGCAAGGTGGGTGAGGTGATGTCTTTTATTGGACCAACTTCTACTTGCAAATGTTCCAGTTCTACCACCATATTCACATCAACGAGCACCAAACTACAACAGCAGTCCCATTTAATTGAATGAATTTAGATGGATTAAGACACTACAGATTTAGATACTACTTACTGTGGGGTGAGGATAGCAAATTATGACCTGAGTTACAAGTTCCCCTAAGGTTGCACATATACCAGTACAGATGCCATTGTTGAGTGTTTGTTTACTTTTATCCATTGCTACCAAGTAATCCTAACATTAATGCTATTTTAGGCACAATAGCAAACCATCAAAGCAAGATAAATTATTAAGTGGCCATATGCCACAGATGGTCTTTAAAGCAGTAAAAGTTCTTTATATTTTTGTTGATCTTCCAAGAGAAATATTAAAGTCAAACTTTGGCTCTCATTGTAGGTTTTATTTCTAAAATTAGAAACTGTCATGGGTACCCAGTCAAGCTCTCAGGCTGCCATATAGTTGTGTAGTGTTGAGAATGTCGGGGATGGCCCATGTTTTCTATGTGAACATAGGGAAATAGTTCCAAAGGGGTAGCCGTGTTAGTTTAGTTCAGTAAAACAATCAAGGAGACCTGTGTCACTTTTACAGACTAACACATTTATTTATCTCATTAGTGTCTGAAAAAATGGAACTTTCTCTCATGAAAGTTCATGCAATAAATAAATCTGTTAATCTTTAAAAGTGCCACAGGACTCCTTGTTTATAGAAAAATAGATATATCATAAGGTCAGGCCCTCCAGTAAAGTGTGAAAAGGTATTTTAAAGACGTGTTTCTGTTTATTTTTCCTGTTCATACACCAAACAAAGTCAAAACAACCACAGGTATAATTTATTCTAGAAGATCAT
This sequence comes from Pelusios castaneus, assembly GCA_007922175.1. NCBI lineage: Eukaryota > Metazoa > Chordata > Testudines > Pelomedusidae > Pelusios > Pelusios castaneus. The sequence continues at coordinate 7,352,325 of ML685832.1, forward strand.
AGGGATGTGTAGAACTTATTCTTGCCTAAAGATTCTCCTTGGGGTGGATGATGCCTCAGCTCCTCTGTTAGAGCAGCTTTCCTTCTACATCTGCATGCATCTGACGAAGTGGGTTATAGTCCACAAAAGCTTATGCCGAAGAAAATCTGTTAGACTATAAGGTGCCACAGGACTCTCGTTGTTTTTTTCTTCTACATTGAGTTTCTAAGTACATTGTGCTCAAAGTAGCTGAAGACAGAGTTTAGGATATGCCCCATAAAATCCTTGAAACTTTATATTTTCAGGGTGGTGGGATGAGACAGCCTTATTACTCAGACAATTGCCAGTTCCGTGGTTTTCCCCCTCTCTATCCTAACAGGGAAACACTTCTTGGACCACCATACAACTTTTGATATTATCTATTTCCATTATGTTTTTTTCCTGTGCATCAAGAATGTGTCTTGCCTGATGTACACCAGACTTTCAGTGCACACAGCTTCTTCCAAATCTGTAATTAATCTATTCTGTGGCAGCTTCTTTTAGCTGAAGTTAGGAACCAGGTTCTCTTCTACACTGTTTAACTTATCAGCATTTCAAAAGTTTATCATCATAGTAGCAGAGTTTCTAAATCACCTTGAAGTATTAATACTGTAATAGGAGGTGGTAAGAACTCTCAAGTTTAACCTCTTTAAATGCACTAATGTTGTCAAAGTGGAAACAATTTGTCCCTCCTTCTAATGGTTTACTGGGGAAAACAATTCCAAGGTTTTGACCAGGAGAAAATCTCCAAACAAACATACAAAAGACAGTCTTCTCAAGGAATCTTGCACATCCTTGTATAATGCTCCATAACTCTAAGATTCCACCTCCCACATTCAGTACTTGCCACTAATGAAGTTTTCTACAGTATCAGTTTCAACCAATGGAGTAATCAGAGTGGTTTTGTGTTAAGCAATAATCACTACTAGCAACAGATGCTGTAGCCTCAGTAAGACAGGTTTAAAGAAAAGCAAAGGCAACAAATATTAAGTGGAAGATTTGACACATAGCAGTGTAGTATTAATTTTTCATCAAGACAACTAGTTCCATGTCTCTTTCCATGATGTAAAATATCTAAGAGTTAAGTTTTATGTTTAATTGTGATATTTGTTTTAAAATTCTATGTCTTGTATGGCCTACAATATCTAATGATGTTTCCCATGTGATATTGTCCATTTGTTCATGTTATACATCAGGTGAATAGAATATGACACATAGAGAAAAATATCCATCTGGTTGGTTCTGTGGGTCAGGCACTTCTAGGCTATGTCTACACTAGAAAAGTTAAGTCGACTTCGTTAAGTCGACTTTAATAAGTCGGCCTTATTAAAGTCGACTTAACAAAGTGGACTAAGTTGACTTAGCTTTAAGTTGACTTAGTCCACTTTGTTAAGTCGACTTAACCACCCTTAAGTTGACTTAATAAAGTTACTCCATGTCCACAACGTCCTTAAGTCGACTTAAGGAGTCAACTTAAGAGTTAAGTCAACTTAATGAGTGGTAGTAACAAAGTCGACTTAAGCTTTCATTAAGTCAACTTGAGGAATTTCTTAAATCGACTTAATGAAAGCCTAGTGTGGACGTGGCTTAATTTAAGTCAATTTAAGCCTCCTTAAGTCGACTTAAATAGTGTAGACATAACCCTAGGCTCTGCAGGTTCTTCTGGCTCAGCAATCCTGTTTGACTAAAAGGAATATATTCCTATCTCTGATGCTGCACTCTTCAGGATATCATACAAGCCACAGAAATAAGAGATGTTCAATAACTTCAGAATCATGTTTATCACCAGTTTTTCACATCCATATATCCTCTGTCCTAGTCAACAAACTTTTGTAAAGATCAGACTAACATCTATGCTGGAGATTGAGAACTGAAGGATCTGTAAAGGTAGGCCCCATGTTGGCTGCTGGAGCCTGTAAATTGTAATTCAGTATGTGATAAATATTGATGCTTAAATCACATAATGTCCTATACACCAAAAGAAATATTTAGTAACTTCTCTTACAGTAGAGTTATGGATCTGCTATTCAATTATTGGAATTATCTGTCCTTTCTGCATAATAAGTACATCTAAACAGTACATTATATTTAAAAATACAATAATACATCATAACTGTGCTACTGAGAATGCTTAAAGTCATAAATGAATGTATTCCAGTCGCATGAACACTCATTTCTGCCTTTTTTCTTGAAACTGAAACATATATGAACCCTTCACTACAGTAAAGACATGTATTTGATTGAAAGTGTGACTTGACCTTAAAGTGTTTCTGATCTGTATGAATTGGATAAAGACTTCAACTGCAGCATTCTCAAATACCTAAATTAAGAAGGCTTTTTAGAAAAAAGAATCCAAACGGAAATTTGTAAAAATCACATCTGCGTGGTCATTTATGTAAACATTTTCAAGATGATGCTTCCAGAAATAAATAAATAAATAAATAAATAAATAAATAAAATCTCACTGGCACCTCACTTATTTCAGGTCTAATGACTGTCAAACAGTACAAACAATGCTAGCTTCCAGACACTTCTTACAAAATTATGTCCTCATATGAACAAAAAGTAATTAAAAAATCATTTTAAAAAATGAGAATAATGTTTTTGGTCCTTTGAGCTTTTCTTAACAAATGTCAAGCCATGATGTTTAAAGATAGTTACTTTTTTATTGGTTTACCTGTATGGTTACCACAAGACATTATTATACAGAGTTATCTTAGATGTAAAGACATTTCAGCCAAAGGCATAATATTAAATAAATAAATAAATAAATACATAAATAAATAAATAAAAATTGTAACTACAAAGTTCAGAGTAAACTTGAATTTACAAAGACAATAATATTACAGGTTCAGAAGTGACCCAAAAATGATATTGTAAGAATCATAACAAATACATTACAATGAACACAACTGAGTCCAATCTTTCCCTCAATCTCATGTGTGATGGGACTTTCCATAAACAGGTCTTCCTGTCGTACTTGAAAGTGGGGTTTCCGAGGTCATAGGACATCTATCTCTTCCCCTAGGCCTTACAGAAGTCAGTGATCCACACAGTGAGATAAATGGGCAGTGGAAAGAACAGGGAGGAGCAAATAGGCTGGAACTGGAAATGCTTCATCCCATCACCACCACCACCACCTATGGAGCTCAGTGTAGAAATACCATACAATCTTCAGTTCTATTACATTGTTACAAACGAGAGTGTTAGGCTCCCAGATGTGTCTTTAATCGATGGACAGTCATCGACCTCCTTGAAACTGATGTGAACATTAGCCCCTTTTCAGTCAGGCTAAACATAACAATCAATCAATCTCCTTTATCAGATTAGATATCCTACCTAAAACTCTAGAAAACACCACCCAAAGGACTCAGCCACACATAAAGTTGATCAAAAACAGATCTATTTGGATGCAATGGATTACCAGGGTGCTGATTGCAAATGCAGAAGTTCTGTGTGTGTTTGAGAACGAAAAAAGCAGCCAGGAAAGCCAGTGGAAACCCAGAAAATCACTGGTAGAACTATGAGGGGAAGTCGATACAAAGCTTATTTTGAGAAGAATGCAGTCTGCAATCAGAGTTAAATTTCTGAACAAGGAAACTGCCTCCCTTTATTCTTATTGTGCTCATGGAATTAAGACTTTGTGTAGATTTTCTGTAAATAAACAAAATTGCACCCCCAAAATATTTGATTTTCATCAATTTCTTCTCGTTATGGAAACAATCAACCAAAGCTCCGAACTCTGGATATCTGCTCAGGCTAAAAGAGGCAACAATGTTTTTATGGATCAGCCTTCCTGGTGAATGATTCTCTTTTAAATGCCAAGGCAACCATTGACTGCAGCAGCCCTGACATTGAATCTATATCAAAATTAATTTGTCATCAGTATGGAGGGGTAAAATAAGTAAAGAAATCTCTGTACAGGTAGCCTCTCATACAGATGCAAGGCAACCATGGTCAGCCTGCCTCCCTGTTCTCAGGGGGAACCCTGTCCTCAATCAAGATATTAGGAATGCTATTAAAGGGATAAGATTATAGCCAATTCCCTCCACACACCAGGAATGTAATGTAATCGTTAGAGCTGTATGGATCACTGATTATTTTTTCCCCAGTTCACTGGAAGTTGTGAAAAACTGAAAACAAAATGTATTTGAGTCAAATTAAAACCAAAATGTTTTAGAATTTTTGGCAAATCAAAATTGTGTGTGTGTGTGTTTAATGAAAGCAAGGAAAAGCACCAGTGGCATTCAGAAAACCAAGTAAAAGGTGTTGGAGTTGAGCAGTTAGCAGTTAGGGCACTTACTTTGGATGTGGGGTACTAGATATGAATCCCCACTCTGAAACAGTGACACAAACCTATGTGTCCACAAACACAGTGACACAAAAAATTCTGACATGATATAGATTCAAGCTATATTTAAAGTACAAATGCTATGTTGCTGTTCATGTGTAACAACCATTAGCAAACACTTACTTATTAATTGCAGCTAAAGACTTTTTTTACAGCCCTTCACTACATACAGTTAGAAGGAACATTATTTTTCCTGGACATGTAATGAAAAAAAAATCTGATATAAGTATGGCTTGAATAGATTTGTTTATGACAGTGTTTTATTTTCAAACATGGTATACAAAGGTTATGAAAGATCAGATGAAATCAGAAAAAAACTATGAAAAAGTTCAAGAAATATAAATTGATTCTTTGTTGGATTGTATGTAGATGGCAGATTTACTTATTAAGATTACATGTTAAATTCATGCTTTGTATAAGTCCTCTTAAGTCATTAACTGAAATTACCATAATAGGTATGTAATGAATTTTATTTGGGAAACCTCTACACTATGAAACGATTTCACAAGAATTATCATGGATGGATGGATGGATGAAAGAAAGAAAGAAAGAAAGAAAGAAAGAAAGAAAGAAAGAAAGAAAGAAATCTGAAGTGGGTTTGTCAGAAATAGTATGATATGATCAACATATCTTTTAACAGGTCCCTTACTGAATGGGGCAGGCAACCTAGCGGTGGATGATGTGGAAAAGGCTGAAGTACTCAATGGTTTTTTCTTACCTCAGGCTTCACAGGCAGGGTCAGCTCCCAGGCTACTGCACTGAGCAACACAGAATGGGGAGAAGGAGAGTGGCCCTCGATGATGAAAGGTCAGCTTAGGAACTACTTAAAGAAGTTAGACATGCACAAGTCTATGGTGCAGATGAGCTGCACCTGACGGTGCCGACGGAGTTGGCCAATGTGATTGCAGAGCCATTGGCCATTATCTTTGAAAACTCGTGGTGATTGGGGGAGATACCTGATGATTGGAAAAGGCAAATATAATACCTATCTTGAAGAAAGGGAAAAAAGGAGGATTTGGGAAATTACAGACCAATCAACCTCACCTCAATCCCTGGAAAAATCATGGAGCAGGTCCTCAAAGAATCCATTCTGAAACACTTAAAGGAAAACAGTGTTCAGGAATAGTCAGCATGGATTCACTAAGGGCAAATCATGCCTGATCAACCTGATTGCCTTCTATGATGAGATGACTGGCTTTGTGGATGTGGGCATAGCCATCAACTTGACTGTAGGAAAGCTTTTGATACTGTTTCCCACAATATTCTTGTCAGCCCGTTAAGGAAGTATGGGCGGGATGAATGGAATGTAACATGGATAGAAAGCTGGATAGATCAGCTGGCTGGTCTTACCATAGAGGAGACCTAGGCAGTTGCCTAGAGCACCAGACTTTAAAGGACCAGGATTTTTGGAAATTAAATGTCCTGTTTACTCAACATGTAGAGCTTATTTAACAATTGCCCAGCTGAGCATATTGGCTGAGTTTTCCAAATGTGTTCCTGCCTGGACAGTACAAGTTGTGGATCCCCTGGGTCCATGGGGAGAAAATGCTCTGTAATAGAATGACTAGACATCCTGATTTTATAGTGACAATCCTGATATATGGGGCTATTTCTTATGTAGGTGCCTATTTTCTCCCATCCCTAGTCCTGATTGTTTATACTTACTAGCTGGTTACCCTATTGTTCAGGCTCAGCTCTGATCTGCAGAAGAAACTCAGGCTCCCCAAGGATACATCATAGGAGTCAGAGTCCTGGGCCACCTCAGTCAATCCTGAGGAGGAGATGTTGGATGATGAAGAGAAAGATGAGAAAGCAGGACAGGTGACTGGGGATCCATTGTCTCTGTGAGCCAGGAGCTATTTGTAACCCGAGAGCAGTCCAGCCAGATGCATCAATCCAGCAGGGGTGACTGTGATGCTGAAGATGCAGTTAATTCACATGGCATCATTACAGCATACAAGCTACCAGTACACAGACCTGGTCTGCAGACAGATGCATCCAGTAACTGTTCTTCTTCCACATCTGTTACCTCCAGGAATAAGATATCAGCTAAAGTCACTGCTGGCTGTGGAAAATGGTACCTGTGTATTCAGTATTCAGTTCAATTGCCCGAACTGCCAACATAGTGCCTGTGTGCTGCCACCTTGCAACCACCCTCCGCCTCCCGAGTTGTGCCAGCTCGCCCAGTCAACCCTCTCGATGGGCTATACTTATATGACAGAGACAGCCAATTCATTCAATGAATAAATGCATACCTGGCTGAAGTGAAAATGCACTGTTTTAACTTGCGTGGATAAAGGGGAGTTATTTCAATATAGTAAGTTTTTTTGTGTACCTTCAATATATCTCAATATTTCAGTACCTTCAATAGTACCTCTGTGCTTTGTATCTTTCAAAATTGCACACCACTAGAGAGACTGAGCTGAATGAGGATGACACATTTGTAGAGATCATGCAAGTCTCTGAGGCAGTAGACATTGAGGATCTGTTCTTGTACAAAATGGACATGGAAATTGAGCAAAGGAGAAAAGCTCAGGAGAAAGGATAGTGATGTGCAGCAGGAGCTGACAGAACTTATGAAGGACCAAACAGACATAGCGGGGAGTGTGGCTGACCTCCAGATGCAATGCATTTGGGATTGCCTCCATCTGCAGCCTGTCAAAAGCTGCATTCCAGCCCCACCCTATTATAATAATTAACAATATAATATTATTAATAATATAATAATAAATAATTATAATAAAATAATAATAATAGAAGTCCATTTATGGAAATATAATTCTATTTTATTAAGTCAAAAGACAAAGGGGAAAGGGTGTAGTGATATCATTCTAGCAACAGGTGCATTTACAAGGTTACATTACTACACACACAACATGGTTCAGACCAGTGTGCCAACAACACACTGGCAAGCACAACACAGAAAAACAACACTTACTATTTGCTATGTCTACACTTGCAAGTTTAATTAAGAAAGTTTAATTCAAACTAACTTAAGCCTTGTCCACCCTGGGCTTTCATTAGTTCGAATTAAGGGCTTCCTTAATTCAAACTAATACATTTGACTGCTTAATTCGAATTAACGGTTAATTTGATTCATTAATTCGAACTAAGTCAAATGTGGCCATATTAGTTCGAACTAACTGCTTAGTTCGAACTAATTGGTAGATTGACCTTCCTGCAACTGACTTATTTGAACCAAGCAAATGCCCTGCATGGCCATGGCTAGTTCGAACTAGCATTCTAGTGGGGACGTGCTAGTTCGAATTAAGTTAATTCGAACTAACTAAAATTACAACAGAGTTTTGTGGCACTTTTAAAGACTAACAGATTTATTAAT
>ML685832.1:7361863-7468312 GCA_007922175.1 Pelusios castaneus
GCCCCCCCCCCCCCCCAGGGGTGTAGAGGGCTCTGACCCGGAACCTAGAGAGCTGGTGAAAATTCCTTTGGCCAAATAAGGACAGGAGGAACCGGGCAGCCCCTCGCCCCCAAATTCCTGCTGCAGCGAAATCTGGCCAATCACAGCCCTCGGCAGGAAGCAGTGGCCTACACCATAAAAGCTACCATGCCGCATGGAGCAAAGTGGGAGTCTCCACGAGTTAACTGCCAGGCCTGATCACCCTGCAGTAGGAGTTCCCCCGAGAGTGCCGGCCCGAGTCGATTTCAACCTCCACCTTAAGACGTCATGCTGTTGCTAATTACCTGCCTAATAGTCCTGGTACGTATGTGAACCCAAATTACCCCCCACGTTTACTTCTCATGATTGTTTCCCTTCCCTTTAAATGTATATAGTTGAATGTGAATAATTCTTCTACCTCAGTTTTAACCCAAGGTATTACAATTGGTGTAGGTTTGGGGATTATTGTTACGCTTATTGTTTTATGTATTGGATTTTGTCCTTTTATACTTTGTCTCCTTATCTCTATGTAAATCATGGTATGTTAAACTGTTGGGTAATTGCCTGGGGTTATCTTGTTATCTGTGAAGCTGACTTCTGAGTTTAGTCCAGCAAGCAGCACAACTGTTAACCCTTTGCGTCCCAAAGAGGGAGACTAATAAAGTTTATTATTTTTGGCCACCACTTTAAGTTTCCAGGAGCCTTCCTTCTCCCATCCTTTACCTACTGCGGACACTTCTCTTTGGAAAGGACAATGTGAGAGGGGGAAAACTTTTACTCTTTCTGACACACAGGTTCCACTGAGCTGGTGGGACAGACATGTATATGGTGTGGAATTCCAGGTACATGGTAACTAAGGAGCCCAGGGGATCATAGGCTTTTCTTCCCTATTTTGTGAATTTGGTTAGTGTTTTGGAGTCTGAGAACCTTTTGCTCATAAAACAGGCTTATCTATAAGTGTGAGATACATCAAGGAGAACAAAAACAAAAAAAACAATCAAAACCCCAACAAAACAAATAAACAAAAAAGTCAAAGAAAACCCAGAAGAAATTATCAGCAAAATAAAAGGTATAGGACGAGAAGGTTAGAAACAGGGTGGGACGTGAAAGAAGCAATACCACAGATGAGATGTCAGGTGGAACATTTTAAACTTTAAAAATATTTATATGCATCCCCTTCCCCCCTCATTTTCATGCATTTTTGCAGTTCAAAGTTATTATGCTTGGGACAAGAAGTTGCTGAAAATTTCATGAGAAGAACTCACTATGTTTTTTTTCATACTGTGCTGTAAAGGAGTAGAGAAATCTCACAAGAAATCTAGTACCATGTTGCAGACTCAAGAGATTTAGATAAACATTTTATTCTCATTTGAACTGAACAATGAACATTTCGAGGTTCATAAACCTGTAATACAAGTGATCATTTTAATAACTATATTCACTAGCTACAGATTAATAAATTGCATGTGAAAATTGATAATGTAAACTGTTTGTTTTGCTGAACTAGACTAACATGGCTACCCCTTTGGAACTTATTAAAAACAGCTTTTATTTTGTGAAAATTATATTCAGACTTTTTCCTTGAAACACTCAAACAAATGATCAAAGTAATTCATTTTTTATCTATTGGATTTTTGTGTATGTCCCATACTGGCTTATGAGAACCTGACAAAATTTGATAATGGGTTGGACATAAGCTAGTGCAGATGGGATGCCTTAAGGATGTGCTTACACTTCACATATGGTCTCAGTTCAGATCATGGAGAAGTTAATTTATACATTGCAATATGCTTCTTAAAATAAAATAGAAGTGGTTTCATTGATTCATAGCATGGTATCCAGATGTATAACCTTAGATGTTTTCTAAGTCTAAGTCTAAGTACCAGCATCCAGTACTGTTTTATGTGAGTTTAGTTAATCCTACTTGAGTTACCCTCTGTTTTCCATTTATACAAGCACATCAGCATACTTTATCGTACATTCAAATGAAATAAGTTAAAATACGGTAATATTAACGTTGCAAAGTCAAACACAAATTAGGAAGTGCCAGAAGTAATTTTGTCAGTACAACTTTAATTTGGCCTGCTTGTGTATGATGCAATCTTTTCACAGTGTGGAAAAATTAAACCCAGTTAATGTTTGGTATAGTTATAAGCAATTATTAGCTATAACTATTGCACTTGTGCTGCTCATAATTCAATTTTGTGTTATCAGATAAGGTGGGTATGGTGGATTTTGTTTGTTTTTATATTTCCTCTATTTTTTAAAAAAAGAACAGCTCTATATTTTATATATAATGTGCCTCTTATTTACAATTGTTGTAATATAATGCAATTATCAATGATAAACTCCACTTATCCTCTTTCTTCCTTCTTAAAATGGCAGAAATGTTTGTTTTTCTGTTTAATCTGTACCTCTTAACTAGCTAGCCTAATTTAAAATCAATATAAAAGAATAGATTTCAGGAATTATAAAAAAATACTTTGCAAAAACTATTAATTAATAATTCAAGCAAAAGAAGAATAAGCATAAATTCAGCCCAGTATCTTTTTTTTTTTAAAAATAGCAAATAACAAATTGACATATTGAACAATCTAAGTCTGACAATAGTATTGAGATATATATTTTAATATTCATACCACATTAAGAGAAAATTATTAGAGGTCATCTTGTAATATCTTTTAATACTTTAGGATTCTTATTTGGTATAGTTCACAACACAGCTCTGTTTCCCCAGAGTGTGACCAGGATGTCAATTCTAAAAAACGTGGTCTGACTTTGAAGTAAAGTGAAGTGAAGTGTGAAAAGAACTGTCACCGTGATAAGGGAAAAAAAATGCAGGTTTTTACTGTTATTATCAGCTAGCCTTTTCCTTTGTCAGGATTATTTTTTTTTAAATTCATAGGTACAGATTGAGGCAGCAGGAACAGTAAAGTTGAATGGGATGTAACAGTTATGCATTGAAAGACACTCTAATTTCTATATGTTAACTGAAGGAGCATACCACAAGGCAGTCTAGTTTTTGTCTCTTTTTAACACATTTTGAATACTTAATGAGTTTTTTGGGGAGCATGGTGGTGACTGGTGAATTAGGCACATATTGAGAACCTGTCTTACTAGGCATAACTAAGTGCTGAGAATTAAGTCGCTGCTTAACTCTATGATATCTATATAAAAAACATCCTCTGGGATTAGTTCAACCATCGGTCTTTGAATAACATTTTGGAAAAAAAATTGCAGTAATTCCTCCATCTATTATTGGAGCTTACTATCCCAAAGCTATTAGCAATGGAATAGTTGTTTTAGGTTATTTTGCAAACTTTCTAAAATATATGTATCATTAGACGTTGATGGCAATATTTTCCCTCTTTGTCTGAGGCCTGTACAATTGTGCTTATGGTTTTTAACACAGCCTAGCTCTAGAGGGATAAGGATATGAAAAGTAGTCCCAATAATATTTTATGCACATTTCTGAAATATTTTTCTTTTTACTATAGGAGATATTTGAGCTCAGCAGTTCTCAACCGCTGTGCCATGACACAAAGGTGTGTCACAGCGGTGGGGGGGTGTCCCTGTGTCGTGCATGGTTGGGGGCCCTCCCAACTGTGTTGCAATTCTAAAGGTGTTCCTGTTCTAGCCCATGATATTGTACTGTTGTTTACAAATTTTACTGTTTCCCTGTCTATAAAATGGGGATAACAACACTTCCTTTCTCCAACTCTTCATCTGGCTTTTCTCTTTAGGCCTGATCTGGAATGGCAGGATCAGGGCCTTAGATTATGAACTGTTTGGATTAATAATTGTTATAGTAGATGTTTATATGGTGTATAACATACTCAAAGCCCTACCTCAGGTAGGGCTTTGGGGGTTTACTTGCTCACACTTTTTTGGAATGACCTGCATCACTTTTCATCAGCACTCCTGAATGATGCGGCCATTCCCAACTCATACTGATAAAACTTTTGTATCACACAATCAGGTTTTCTCTTGCCCTGAAATGATCTATAATTTACAAAGAGGCATGATAAAAGAACATTACCAGGGTTGCAAAAAGTTAGGAACTGTCCAAAGTAAGGCTGACTGTGCAATCTTAATTCAACCCCTTGTGCATATGCATTATGATACAGTCTATAATTACATGATCACACAATTTGTCTTTCACACTACCCCTGGCTCATGCAGTCCACAAGATGGACCTGCTCTGCCACTATTGTGTAGGAAAGGTTGCTGCTTTCTGTGGGTCTCCTAACATTTGTTGCAGAAGTTGGAAGATATGTAACAAATGAGACAAGAGATGCAGGAAGAGAAAAGATGGTCTCTTGATTAAGACAGGTGAATGTTTCCCTGAAGAATTAGGTTCTGTCCCTGCCTATGTAAGAATTCCTCTATCATTCTAAGCATGTCACTTAAACCAGACTTCACACAGATGGTCACTAATTGAATGTTCCCCAATTTCTGGGTGCCCTAGATGAGACCCTGGGACCTCATTTGCAGAAGAGATAAACACTCACAGCTGCAATTGCAGTTGATGGGAACTGTGCTTTGAACATATAAACTGCTATACACTTGCAATATCAGGTGCTAATGTGGGGAGAGGTTCCTTGATCCCTATTAAAGTTAATTTCCTTGTACTTTAATGTTTAAACACATTCAAATAAGATATTACAATTTTTATGAAGGCTTTTTACTGAAATGCTTATTTTTATGCCTTTCGGTAAGTGCATACTGTAACAAGGAAATGACCAGACAACTGATCTGCCACCTTATTTCCAGAGAAACATGCAGGGTAACATAGAAACACACAGACTTTATTTTTTATGACAATTGAAAAACTATGTTGCATTTTAAAGTAAGTGTTTTGCATTAGTGAATCTGCAAATAATACCATCAAAGGCAATCTGAGAAAGAACCAGTACAATAGCTGTATACAAGCTGCCTTTCCATCATGGAAGCCTTACTTTTGCTCTTATATTGGAAGTGATGAACTGCAGCACAAAGAGTTGTCTTTTCTCTTAAAGACAGAGTTGTAATTATCGTTAGGCAGATACAACATATGTCTCTGTAGTTTTTTGGTTTAATGCTTACTGTACAAATGACAAAGTGTTTAATGACTGTAGACACAGCACAGAAACATCAGGATATATGCCACCTGTAAGTAAGTTTTCATTTGTTCATCATGTATCTTCATATCTACAGAGATAATACCATTTTGGGGTGACATACTAGCCCTGTGATATCAAACACATATGCAATGATTTTACAATAAGCAGATCAGTAGACCATCAAGTTTGCTTGTCTAGTACTAAACAGGAAGTAATGCAGAAGAAATAAAGGATTCTCCATTATGTTAAAGAGCGTAAGTTCCATCCTGCACTGCCCTAAAAATCCATCAGATATGCCATTAGTTAGCGTGTCCATTATAATATTTAAAAACAAACAAACAAAAAAAGATAGCCCTCAAATTGTATACAGTTGTGACAATATCTAGCAATGTATTGCATGAGATATTGTCTTTACTCATAAGCCATTTCTCCTAGCTTCCCAACCTTCTGTTTTTTTTTTTTTTTTTTTTTTTGATAAGTGGTCTCTCTTTCAGCCTTCCTTTTGCTTTCTCCACATTCCCATTTCTCTCTTCAGAATCTCTCTTCTCTAGCCCTCTTTTCTAAACTTTTTTTCTCATCCTTTCAACAAGATCAAAAATCCAATCTAATGTATCTTCAGATTCTGTGGATCAGAAAATCACATATACAAATACCAACTACTAAAAGGAGGGCTAGCTTTATCATTCAAGACAATCTTTTTATGGTTGTGTATATTTCAGCATGGCCAGATCTCATCATTTTATTATGAGTTTCATAATGTCTGGTGTTTTTCTCAAAACTCCAGCTTGAAAATTCAAGCACTTATATAAGAATCTCATTCTTCTTTTCTCTCTCTTTTTAAAAATCTTCTAGCTTTCATGCTTACAGAGAAAAAAAATTGAAATATAAGTGCACCCTGAATGCTCAAAAACCACAAAGCAAATAAAGACCATCCAAAAATTTAATCTGAAAAATTTCTAAGCCTAAGAATCTAAAAATTGCATCATTTGATGTTTGAACACTTAAGGCTGCCAATACGGACATGAAACAATACTATTCTGAGTATACTCTGCTGAGGCAAATGAAGGAGACAAGCAAAAACATTATTTTGAAAAGCCACGCCAGTATTTATTACAATGAAAATGCCATGTTTTTCCTGCCAATGTTGACATATACTTTTTCTAACTGATCACCCAACTTGCTGACAGGAGATGTTTCAGTCTGAATCAGTAGGATAAGATTTGGTGGATATACCAGGTTTAAATTAGTCACATGGTGACATGGAAATTTAGAGGAGAACCTTTATTCCAGGCATGAAATCTGAACCAAGAAAGTTAATTTAGATTTACTCAGACATATCCCCCTTTTCCTTCTGGTAACTAAATTCCAATACAGTTTAAGATAAAACAGGGAAAAGTACATATTGAGTATAACTTCATTTAAAGTTAATCTGGATTCAGTAGTGCTTTGCCTATAAACTGATTATTTAAAATGGGTTATGCATGCACCATTTATTTTTGAGTGATGAATTACTGTGTCCCCAGTGAACAATCAGTGAATAGAGAAAGGTTGCAGAAGCAGCATTAATGCCTAGCTATGACTATGCTGATTTATTTAAAAAAAAATGTGTGGGAACCACAGGGAAGCAAGCTACTAAGCTGTATAACTTGATTAGGTAAAAAGAGCATTAAATGTGAAAATCCTAAACTCTTTAGCTTTGCTATTCTGCATATAAATGAGAGATTAGGTAGGAGCTATATGAGCAGTTCCTTTGTAATATATAGGTCTAATTACAATAAATTTAGAAAAGTCTGAGTATGTAATTTGTACAAAGTAGATTAAGAGCACATGGAAATGATGAGGTGCTTTAAAGCTTCAAACTTGCAGCAGATACTGCCACATCTAAAAAACAAAAACAAACCACAACAAAGCAAAAAACCTGCACATCATCTTAATATATTTTCAGGTTGTTTATGCCACATTTTTAAACCAAGTGATTAAAGGTTAATCAGTTAAAACACTCAGAAAAGGAATTGGAATGGGAAGGAAAAAAGGAAGATATCCAGACTAAATTTCAGTGGAGGTGCTTACCAAACTCACCGCCCTAAATTAAACTTTGAATCTGGTGTCAACAGTCTAACGTTAGTATTGAAAGCAATAAACTATGTACAATGGATTCTTCTAGTGAAGATTATTTTCTGGTTATTGAGAGGTATATTATTGGTCTGTATGAAAGGTTAGCTAATCACTTTATGGTGTGTCTAGTGTGAGGTCACTATGTTGTTCAATTTTCCTTGAGTGGCCCTGTGATTCAGAATGTCACAGTTGGTTTCCTGTCTCCCTGCTCTTCTATGGAGGAACTGCTCAGCAACTCTGGCTGATGGATTTTGAAGGCAGAGACAAGGTTCCAGCCATGAGAATTAGGCAACCATAATTTCCCCCCAATGCCACCCCATCTCCTATATAAAGCAAAGCTCTGGCATGGGAGAAAATCCATTCCTCAACTTTCCTATGTTTCAGTTCCTCATCTGTAGAAATACTACCTTTTTGTTACATTTGTGTGCCTTGTTTGTTTAGATTATAAATACTTTCTGACAATTGTCTCTCTTACCACATGCATGGAGAACAAAGTCTCCACCCTTGGATGAAGCTTCTAGTTACTAATGTGATACAAATAATAATTATGACTATTTGGGACTTTCACAAACTGCTTTTACCAACAATGAAATTAGAGACTATTTTTGATAGCTGTGACATAGAATTTTAAACTTAGACTGGTTGAGTAGGTGATGAGGCATGTGCCTTTTTTCAAATGAAAAAGAAAAGAAAAGAAAAGAAAAGAAAAGAAAAGAAAAAGGAAGATGCTAAGAACATTAGTCAAGAGGATTTTTTAAAGAACAAGAACAAATAATACAATTTTCAAGTTACTTCCAGTCCCAAGAGACCACTTCCTCCAGATCAATTGCTGCCCTTGGGTATATCTACATCCTTAAGTTGACCTAAATTACTCCAAGTCTACACCTGACTTTCAATAAGTTGACTTAAGACATTCCTTAAGTCGATTTAATGAAAGCTTAAGTCGACTTAATAACAACCGCCCATTAGGTCGACTTAAGCCATAAGTCGACTCCTTAAGTCGCCTTAAGGACGGTGTAGACAGGGAGTAACCCTTAAGTCAACTTTATTAAGTCGACTTAAGGCCAGTTAAATTGACTTAATAAAGTGGACTAAGTTAACTTAACTTTAAGTCGACTTAGTCCACTTTGTTAAGTCGACTTAAAGTTGACCTTATTAAGTCAACTTAACAAAGTCGACTTAACTTTTTCTAGTGTAGACATACTCCTAGATTTTATACCAAAAAGACTAACAAATTTATTTATTGCATGAGCTCTTGTGGGAAAAAATCCCACTTCGTCAGATGCTTTGAAGATGGGGAACTTACAGAATTGGAGGAAATTAAATTCAGGGAAATGTTTGACACAGGATCAGATCAGGTTGTAACAGCAAAACAAAGTGGATGTTAAGACTCAAACACTGGGGAACAGCATATAGAGGAAGGTGAGGTGTTGTAATGAGAAAAAAATCCATAGTCCCTGTTTAACCCTGGGTCAATGGAGTCAAATTTTCATATGAATTCCACTTCTGCAGTTTCTCTTTGAAGCGGTGATTTGATATTCATCTGTTTGAGCACTGCTATTAACAGGTCATCAATGAAGTGAGGAGGGAGATTGAAGTGTTCCCCTAATGGTTTTTAAATGTTGTGATTTCTGATGTAGATTTGCTGTGATTTCTGATGTCAGACTTGTACCCATTTATTCTTTTGTGCAGAGATTGTCCTGTTTGTCCAATGTATAAGGAGGGGGGCATTTCTGGCACATGATGGCATAAATCATATTGGTGGACAAGCAAGAGCTTCTGATGGAGTAGCTGACTTGATTAGATCCCGTGATGGTGTCTTTTATGTAGCTATGTGGGCACAGTTGGCAACATGATTTGTTGCAAGATTATTGACCAGGGATACAGAGAAAACACTTAGCATATATAATTTCAGGAAAAGATGTTGCCTAGTACTAGTACCATATGTTGTGCAAAAATGTTCAGCTACTTTATGTTTATTACTGTACTAATTACAGAGATGAAGGATAAAGAATATCCTTCAAATGTTTTATGACTTTGAAGTTATTTTCAGGGGACAAATATTAAATTGGAAATTTGATATTGTACATTAAAATGGAGCTTCCTACACCCTTTATTTGCAGCCCTCCTTCAGCATTTTGAACTCAGGATGCACATATACCTGGCCATGTTAACAATGTTAAAATTAAAAGATGAGCAAGCACAACACTGATTATAAAAGCTTTTCAGGTTTTTCAAAGTCACACTGACTTAATGTAGTATATTATGGGTAAGTGATGTTGATTCAGCTATGAGCATAGCTGTTAATCATTCATGACTAAGATGATTTCTTCCTGTCTTTTAATTATCATCAGATTTATTTTTATTTCAGTTAACATCTCCATGGTGAGCTATTTTAGATAGAGCAGCACACTTCTAACCTGAAAACTCCTCTATATTTTACTAATCATTTCATCAGCAGTAAAATAGACATGTTTTGATTAGTATGAAAGCAAGTCAGTAGAGTAAATCAATGTTGTTAAATACTGTTCACAAAATATGTTTCAGCAAATACATTAGGTGGAGTACATCTAGTGTTTAATAGAATTGTTGTATAATAAATGTTACTGGTACAGATTAGTCCTTTTCAAAGATTAAAGGAAACTGATATTAAATGTCTTATATGTTAATTTGTAATATGTTTAATTGAATCTCTGAAAATCAGCCACCTTTTTATACAATGCTGCTCTGCTGCTAAATAAAGTACTGAGCAGCTGTCATACAAAACAAAACCTTGAAAGATAAAGAAAGAACACTTAAGGAATGGAGAAAGAAAATCAATAAAACAGTGGCAGAGCAAGGAGTCTTCTATCCTTTTGAACTATGTCAGCACTGGAAGGTTGAGCTCAGTTCACTTAAAACAGAAGAGTCCAGGTGGATTTCTTCATTCTTAATGCAAAGTCATCTGACAATGTATTAAGGTTCTAAGGTGAGTAATGCAATTACCATTTTTAAAGCATGGTGATGTATACCTACTGATTGTTTTGTGGTTTTTTTAAAATATATGTTCCTTACATTCTTTTATTTCATAACATATAACACGCTTTAACTGAGAAACACAAACATTTGTTACAAGGCCAAGAAGTAATTTATTTTCTGTAGCTGAAGGAAATATTACTAAACAGTAGTTATATATAGTAAATCATTTTTTATCATTTGATAGACTTAAAACTCAGAATTGAAAATAGCTTTTTAAACTTTCCAAGCACCACCACTAATGTTAATTGGAAATTAATTGTGATCTTTTAGATGTCAAAATGATAGAATGATCCTGTGTAAACAACAGATGGATGGCCCAATCCAATGTCCATTGAAGTCAATGGAAAGCCTCCCATTCTTTTCAGTCAACGCGGAACTAGGATCAAATGCCTGGATTTTAATGTTCTTAGCAGAGTAGACCGGATGCCTTCTCCAGGAAAATGTTCATGAGAGACTGACCTATTGAATATCTTATAGGACTGGCAATGAGAAATTACTGAGTTCTTATACTGGCTTCTGATACTGGGTTTGCTCTATAGCCCTAAGTAAATCTTGTAACCTCTTCTTGTGAACAGTTTGTAAGATTTACACTTGTCATCCATAATGTGAGAAACTTTAAATTCTATTTTATATACCCAGAAAACTATGCTAAAAGTTTCCATTGGAATAGAAAAGCATTTTCCATTGGAATAGAAAATGTGGTTTAAGATTTTTGCATCAGGAAAGTCAAAATGAAATATTTAATTTCCCATCAGTTTCACTTGATTAGAATATTTTGGGTTTTTTTTTAAGTGACCCCAGAATGTTATTTTTCATATTAGTTCAGCAAAACATTAAACTGTATTTCCCATTCAGCACATACACTTATCGGAGTAATTGGAGCCCTTAGTTTGTCCAAGCACTCTGTTCCCTGGAAAATACATCTACTATAATATAATGTGGATTTCCTGCTGAGCAAGTTGTATAGTACATCATGGGTATCATGTGACTCTGAGTGTGTTATGAAAGAAGTAGAGCAGCCAGGAAGCTTGGCCCAGAGGGAAGAAGGGGATCACCAGACCTCCAAATTACAGCTTTCATTAGGAAGTATCCCACAATAGGACAATATAGTTTAATATTGAAATGACTGAAAAGGGAGCATTTGTGGTCTGTTGAGTAACCAAACTAAAACATTTTTATTTTGGGAATAATAAATTGTTTAATTTTGATCAAAATATTGAAACAAAACATCCATCTTGTCCGTCTAATGGTTACAATAACATTGCATGAAACAAATCACTGACTTTTTCAAATAAAATTTTTCACAGAATAGAAATTCTGACTAAAAATTATGAGGAAATGTCAATGTTTTGTTTGCCTTTGCAACCTTAATTCGCCCCCCCCCCCGCATTGTGCATATCATTCTTCCCTCCATCAATTTTCATTCCTAGTCACTTCCTGGGTCATGATCTCCAACCTTGTCTCCAACCATTGCTTTCTACTTAGACATCAACAAAGGATACAGGGGGATTCAAAGAACACTGAAGAGGCTGTCTCCTGTCAATTCTGTGCCCAGTGATGCAGAGGACATTGGCAGTCATAATGAGCAAGTGGAAAAGAAAGTCCTTTATCTCCGGGGTTTAGGGCATACTTACTACATACAATATATTTGAATAATTTATCTACAAAACTCTAACAAGTCTTTACTGATCATATATGAACTGATATATTTAGAGGATCATAACTTGACAAGATTTGGTTGGATTTTTACTGGTAATGGGATAAGGCACTTTCTTGTACCAAGTTGACTTCCCCACCAAATAGTAAATTAAAGGCCCTGCTCTAAACCCTAGGTGTGCTAATGCTTTTCAATGAAATTGTTGCAATATTTTGTTTAATATGGGAAAAAGCTTTTCCCTCAATCTCATTTTTAAAAATGGCTAAATAATTGTAATGAAGTTTCCCCAATAATAAATACATTCATCAATAATTTTCAAAAAAAACTATAAATAAATAAATAAATAAATAAATAAATAAAGCCAGCATAGGGTAGAGATGAGCATAGAATATTTCAGCCCAGATGGTTAATGTTTGACACAATTATAAACTATTGAAAAACAAGGTCTTATACTGAGAATTGTCAGGCAACCTTAACTACAGATGGAACTACCTGCATTGCCTATCTTGTACATTGATGTTTTCCTACAAAGTATTTTGATTGTAGGTTGCCTGCTATCAAGATTTGTCTGTGAAAAATATACATTCAGGTAATATAGCTCAAATATATGGAAATGTCATAATGGGGGGGGGCATACTTCTATATTTATCTAAGGTTCTGTTTCCTATTTTCATTTGACTTTTGGCTACATATATAAAGGTGAAACAAACAAGGAGTCATGGAATTTTTAAAGATTACTCCCCCCAGCAGGGAGGGCATTGGTGTAGTCCTGGGATAGCCCTAAGTCGACTGGCCCTAACTCTACACTGGCTTAATTCGACTTTAAAAAGTCGAATTAAGCCTTAAGTCAAAGTAATTCTAGGTTTTATAAAGTCGACTTAATTTTCATTAAGTTGACTTTATTTTCCTTAAGTCGACTTAAGCAAGCTGCTTAAGTCGACTTAAGGAAACTGTAATGTAGGCGCAGGGTAAATTAAGTCAAAGTTAAGTAAGTTAAGGCGGGTTGTCAAACCATTGTGTCCTTAATGTTTAGGAATTTTCCAGCTGCAATGGTCCCAGGGAGTGACCTGATGAGCCATTAAGGACATAAGGAGTACAACCATTGTGTCCTTAATGGCCCATCAGTTTACTCCCTGGGTTTATTGTAGCTGGAAAATTCCTAAACATTAAGGACACAATGGTTTGACAACCCGCCTCTCTCAGACATTTCCATAAAATCACACAAGTTAAAGTATAGATAGAACACCAAATTCCTAACTAAACTAACTTCTAATTGAAATAGAATTCCTAGACATAAACTATATAATCATTCCCAGCAAATTACTACTTTTCTATTGTTCTACCAAACATGACATAGCTCGTATGGATTATAGCATTTGGGATTATATGGATAGAAAATAATATCATTAATGCTTCCCTAAATCCAGACAGCATCACATCCTGCCCACATGCCCTGCCAGGGTCCCTGTCCGCCATTGCCCCATTGCACACAAGGGGTGCCCACCCCCCGCCACCGTGGACCTGCCCAAGGTCCCCCTAGCCCCTAGAAGTGGAACTATAGCGTCCAGTCTGGATGCTCTAGGTCAATTTTGTAAATTCTCCTTTAATTCGACTTTAATTTTAAGTGTAGACACACTAAGTCGACTTAGTTAAAGTCGACTTAAAAGTGCAAGTGTAGACATAGCCTCTGTGTCCTTCTTGCTAAAAGAATTAAGGTGCCAGATAAACTATAAAAGTAAAGCTCATCAGCAAAGTGAGATTATAAACATAAGTGCCTCTGAAATAAACATCTCCAAAATTGTTCGGGGAAATTTTCTTATCTATGAGTAAGCCAGATATTGTGGTTCTATCCAGTCATTAATGTAGCAATTTGAAAAAGAATAAATTACTGTAATAAGTAATCTCATAACGTTCCCGAAATCATAAAATGGAGAAATTAAAAAAATATTAACTATCCGGGAAAAAAAATATAATCAAATTAGAGAAACTTTTCTTACTTTTAAGAGAAAAAAATAAATAAAGTCTCCTCAGATTAAGCTCAGAGTAAGGAGAAAGAAGTTTCCACAAGGTGATAACCATCTTAAAATAAAGAATAGAAAACTTTTCTTCTGCGGTTAAAGAAGAAGAAATTTTAACAGAAAATAGTGCCAAAAGACTACTAAGTTGATTCTAGTGGTGGATAATTTAATTAACAATGTTTAAGAAGAAATTAAGGCATTCCAAGAAGACAGTGGAAACCCTCAGAAAGATGGATGTTGCTGGAACTCAAATGACACCTCCTAGACAGCTAAACTTGCCAGGACATTTATATTATGCTGTTAATGAGAAAAAGGCCATGCCTCCTAAAAACTGGAAAGACCCAATGGAACTTTAACGATATGCATTTTTGTGGTAGCACATATTTCTGAACTCAGTTGAAAGATGGAAGAATAACTGAGTTAAAAGTTATCCAGTAACTTTAAAGTAAAAAGAAATCCAGTGTAATTGTTCTTTCTCCACTAAGAGTGCTTTCTAGGTTCTTTCTCCAGTAAGAGATCTGATTTCTCTCCAGCTAAAAGATCCAGTCTTCCTCACATGTTATAAGGTTTGGAAATCCAAGATGTCCCTCTCCTGACCCCCAAAAAGTCAGCCTATTCATATAGTCAGTATATAATAAATTTGCTCTCCCAAAAGAGTTTTCTTAGGCTGAAAATCCTTTTCTGGTTCCTGGATTTTAAAATGTTGCAGTCCAAAGACCCAAATATAAAATTCCCTGCAGAACAAAAATACCAAGAAGAAATCATCATCATATCAGAAAATTCCCTGGAAAAAGAAAAAGAAAAAGGAAAGGTGGGATAAATTTGAAATTGCTCTAAGCATGGGGAAACTTAAAAGTTAGTATAACTTAGCATACTAATATAAAAGTTAGTTGCTAAGGTTTTACAGGGAATTTCTGTGGTTTGAAGGAAGCCAGAATTTGGTCTTAGGCTATGGCTACACTTGTTAAGTTGACTCTATTAAGTTGAATTAACAGGGTTGACTTTAGGTAGACTTAAAGTTGACCTTGTTAGGTCGACTTAACAGAATGTCTACACTTGAAGTCGACTTAAGTTGACCTTGTTACGTTGACTTAACAGAGCCTCCAGTGTAGACATATCTACATCTACACTGGCGTTAAATTGACATCAGTCGACTTAATAAGGTCGACTTAAGACTTAAGTCAACCTTCAGAGCTGGTGTTATTAAGTTAACTTAATGAAGCACTTAAGTCAACTTAGTAAAAGCCCAGTGTAGATGCAGAGTTCTGTAGGTCGACTTAAGGATCCTTAAGTTGACCTAAGGTGCTGGCGTAGATGCACCCTTAGAGAGTAAAATACTGCCTTTCTGGAATCCTGAACTCCCTAGTAATTAACAATCTTGCACTTAACATCCATAAATCAAGAGCATTGTGCTGGATTATAAGTGATATTTATTAATAAACTTGATAAGTTACATAGGCTATGTCTACACTTACTAAAGTTAGTTCTAATTAGTTAGTTCGAACTAACTAATTCAAACTAATTTTAGTTAGTTCGAATTAACTTAATTTGAACTAGAAAAGTGTAGTTCGAACTAAGCAAGTGCCATTCATGGCACTTGCTTAGTTCGAATTAGCGAATTACATTGAGTTCAATGGGCCGGTTAGTTCGAACTAAGCAATTAGTTCGAACTAACATGGCCACATTGGTTAATTTGAACTAACTAGTTCAAATTAACCGTTAGTTTGAATAACATATTCAAATGTATTAGTTTGAATTAAGGAAGCCCTTAATTCGAACTAATTAAAGCATAGTGTAGCCATGGCTTTAGTTAGTTCAAATTAAGCTTCCTTAATTCGAACTAATTTGCCAGTGTAGACATAGCCATAGATACTATTAAGATATCTAGACTCTAATCAAATAGAATTAAGAAAGATTGTACTGAAAGTAGGAAAGTAACAAAGCCTTTAAGTAATCTTAAGATTTAAGAACTTCTCCTAACTTGACTTAGTTACAGGATTTAAACCCCAGACATTGAAAACTAAGTACCTGTGGTTAAATTCAATGATTTGTTTTTCGTCTAGAAAAATTGTTAAGACGTTGTAATAGTTAGGAAATAAAATTTGCAATGTTGATCTATATTGCCATCTCACTAAAGTTATTTTTCTGTTTCATAAGAACTAACCTTGAACTCATAACTGTCTTGCTGTGACATTAGAAATCTGGAACTGCACTGTGAATTATTAGATTTCTATGAAAATGAATTCTGTTTTGTTTTCTTGCTGAAACTCAGTTTCTAAGTTTAAGTACTGTTAAGAACTCATAACTGTTAAATCACTTTCTTCTCTGACTTGTATCTTGCACACTCACTCCCTGCAGCTGTGCTGTCTTTGTATGTGTGAGTGAGAGTTACCTGCTGGTGAGAAAAACATATTCAGATCTCTCTCCGTTGAAACATTACACTGTGTATGTGAATGAGGAAAGTGATGTTCTGACTTCAGTGTCACTTCAGTGTTTATCTGTGTGCAATATATTTTAGCGTACTTTATTGCTGTCTTTAATAGTGTTGTCTGTTTCTAACTATAGCTTTATCTCTTGTAATGAATTGCATTTTCATTTTTGTGTGTGTTAACCTATATTGTTACCGGTTTGCCCTGTTATTTCCAACACTAAGAAGAATGTATTCCTTAGCTGTTTTTCTACATATCCGCCTTATTAGTGTTTATACTTTTTATATATGTGTGATTTGTCTGAGACCATCTGTATCCAAATCTCTCTTCTATGCAAATTAACTGAATGAGAAAAGCAGCTTCTTCACATTAGTTTAACTTTTCTAAACTATACTCCATGCTTAGAATCCAGACTGTCACTTTACACACTACTTTCTAAGGCTGTGTCTACACTTGTAATTTTAAGTTGCCTTTAACTAAGTCGACTTAACTAAGTCAACTTAAAGTCGATTTAGCATGTCCACATTTAAATTAAAGTCGACTTTGGGGGGAACTTACAAAGTCGACCTAGAGCGTCCACACTGGACGCCTAGGTCGACTTCTAGGGGTTAGGGGGACCTTGGGCAGCACCAAGGTGGTGGTGGGGCACCCCTTGTGTACAATGGGGCGAAGGGGGACAGGGACCCTGGCAGGGCATAGGGGCAGGGTGGGCAGGGTGTGATGCTGTCTGGATTTAGGGAACAATTTATGATATTGTTTTCTATTAATATCTCATAAATGCTATAGTCCATAGGAACTATATCATGTTTGGTATCAATAGAAAGGTTGTAATTTGCTGGGACTGATTATATAGTTTATGTATAGGAATTGTATTTGTATTAGAAGTTAGGAATATGATTGTTATATCTATACTTTAACTTGTGTTATTCTGGGGAAACTCCCAGACAGGATGTCTACAACCATTGTCTCCTTAATGGCTCATCAGGTTTCTCCCTGGGACCATTAACCTGGGAGTTTCCTTAACATTAAGGAGACAATGGGTGTAGACAGCCTGTCTGGGAGTTTCCCCAGAATCACACAAGTTGAAGTATAGATATAACAACCAAATTCCTAACTTCTAATCGAAATAGAATTCCTAGACATAAACTATATAATCATTCCCAGCAAATTAGTACCTTTCTATTGATGACATAGTTCCTATGGATTATAGCATTTATGAGATATTAATATAAAATAATATCATAAATGCTTCCCTAAATCCAGACAGTGTCACACAGGGCTCTGCCCTGCCCTTTGGGGGGCATGCCAGGCTCCCCTGTACCCTTCCTGGCAGGGAGGGCATTGGTGTAGTCCTGGGGTAGCCCTAAGTCAACTTAGGGCTACCTCACGTCTACACTGGCTTAATTTGACTTTAAAAAGTCGAATTAAGCCTTAAGTCAAATTAAATCTAGGTTTAATAAAGTCGAGTTAATTTTCATTAAGTCGACTTTATTTTCCTTAAGCTGCTTAAGTCGACTTATGAAAACTGTAGTGTAGACTCAGGGTAAATTAAGTAGACTTAATTTACAAGTGTAGATGCAGCCTTAGACTCTTTAGTCTAACTCCACTAAACCCAACAGTAATTTATTTACTTTGCATTGTTATTTAACAATCATAGTGTATGTGATTATTATAAAGTTTTCCATGTTCACATAGTAACACATTTCAGCTAGGCAAATATATTTAAACCAGAGGTTCCCAACCCCTAGTCTGCAGGCCAAAATTGGCCAGATGGGCTTTTTCAACTGGCCTGCTTTCCCCCGCCATTGCCTGGGAGCTACCCATCTTCTGCCCAGTGCCAACACGCATCTGGGAGCTGGGCTGTGGCTGCAAGCTGGGAGCTGATTCCCACATTCAGTCCAAAGTGGCTGAAGCAGTCACTTATTGACTGGTCCTGGGTGCGGGCAGCCACAGCAGGGAGCTCCAAAACTAGCATGCCATAAAACTACAAAATGCAGATTTTTCATCTGTTGGATCTTTCTTCCAATCTCACTCCATTTCCACAGTAAAAGTATATGTTATACTTCCATATAAAAAGAACAAAATACGTATTTTTCAAATGAGTTTAATTTTTGACAAAAGAAAACAACAAAAGAAGAACAAAAAGACAATCTCCATCACAGAGAGCAAAGCCTATATATGTCTTCTGGTTTATAGACACTGTGCAACCTTGGGAACAAAACAGGCAACAAGCTCTACATATGTGAAAAGTTACTAGACATTGAAAGATACAGTACACACAAAAAGTAAGACCGTCACAACTACCACAAGGATACAGAAGAGAAAAGGAGCAGAAAGGTAAAGAAGTAATGAATGAATTTGCTTTTCACTAAATAAATGTTTTTAAATGTTAAATAAATGTTTTAATTAAAATTTAAGTTAAATGCAATTAAAATAATTTAAAGTAATCACTTAAATTAATGGAAATGTATTAGAAATTTAATTAATTAAATTTAATTTTAATTTTAATTAAATTGACTGGTGGACCTTCAGGGCTGTAAAAATTACATTTGTGACCCTTGAGGCAAAAAGGTTGGGAACCACTGATCTAAACTCTACTTAGTTTTGTGGTGGTGGTAACATGACTGTGAACTTGCTTTACGTATTATGTTCAAGTCTCAGAATATTATTTTATTAAGGCAGAAATAAACAAAGTATTAAGGGTTTCAGTAACTGTTGTTTAAGCTGACTCTACATTCAATAATATTGTTGTATTCAACATATCTAATTTCATCCTGATTAAATATTTAATTTCAAAATATCAAAATCAGGTTGAATTAAATTAATTTGTAATTTAGTTACTTCATTACATTTATACTTGATTATATAATATTTAATTTTACCTATTGGATTATATTAATGATGCTTAACTACTAATTAGTTTTAATAAGGGTGAAATACCTGTTTATGCTGTTAGTATCCTAATAATTAAGAGACTTTCACTGATTTGCTAATCATATTTTTTAAATTTTTAACTCAGTTTAAATATCAGTTAATTTAAAACAAACATGCTTTAATTTATTATATATTTTAGAGTCACATGGGGTGCATTTACACTTGTAAATTAAGTCGACTTAAGCTTGCTTAAGTCAACTTAATTTACTCTGCGTCTACCCTACACTTTCCTTAAGTCTACTTAAGCAAGCTGCTTAAGTCGACTTAAGGAAAATAAAGTCGACTTAGTGAAAATTAATAATTCTATCTAATTAGTTGTTGTTTTTTCCCATTTATCAGTTTTGACAATTTATTTTCTTTTGGTAATTTTTCTTTGAAAATTACTTGGATTAAACTCATTTCTATAACATAAAGGTATGTTTACTTATTCACTTACATACAATAAAACAAGGTGAGAAAATAAAATAAACCATCTATAACAAAGCTTAATACCACAAGAAAGACTTAATAGCTCTCTAATAATTGTTTTGCTTTCATATTTCTCAAAATTCCATTAAACTTATAGTATAAATTCTCTAAAGTAATTGTCATTTTTCACTTCTCATGGTACTCTTCTCTCTTAAATTTCTGTCACTTTCTATTGGTGTTGCATTAAAATTACAGTGTAGGCCAGACCGGTGTCCTACATGAAGCAGCACTGAAACATGAGGTGTTGGCTTGCTTCTCTTTCTTGCTTTCACACCTGTATATCTTAAATGGATTTCATTTCAGAGGACATCACTCAATATAGTTCCAAAGTTATCAACGTTCAACTCGACATGGTGCCCCCTCATTTTTATTACTTAAAATGATTTCCATCAGAAATAAAGAATCAGAAAGCAAGTTGGAGAAAGAGATGTATATTTCAGTAATAAAACCAAACACATTTTAAGCTTCTTGCAGGAGAATTAAGTTCGTTCATCATTATGAGTCTTTGTCACACATTGTTGCCCAGATTTGGGCCTTTGCATGTTGAGAGATCAGAAATCAGAAATATTTTGAAATGCTATTTAAGCAGCATACTCAGTAGGGGCATTTCCTCACATTACTCAACATGTTCCTCATGAAAGTTATATGAATGAGTCCTGTACGAAGTCCTAAGCAAAGATGCTAAGGATCTATAATGGATCTTTTATCACTGAATCTGAGTTAGGAAGCCAAAATATCCTGGAGTGGGCTTTTTGAGTGAATTGAAGAGAAGCTGTAGGTAAAATAGAGAGAAAAATACAGATCATCTTCACAGAGTTTGACAATAGTATTCATTTAATATCTAAAGAAAAGGTCTCACTCTTCTCCCATTTCGGTGAGAGAACACAGGCTACTCTATGTGTGTGGCATATAAAAAAGTGTATGTATATTAGGTTGGCATGTACTAACTTACTCTTTCATGGCTTCTTTCATTTAAGGATCCCAAAGTTCTTTACAAGCTTTAAAGCCTCACTAAATCACAGTAAGTTGTAAATATTCATGTTACATTAGAGGAAACTGAGGTGCAGAAAATTAAGAGCATCATTCTGTGAGGTGTGAAAACTGTCAGTTCTCATTGGCTCCTGGGAAAATGAAGACACTGACGACACTGATAATGAAGCCTCCTTCATGGGGAGGGCTCAGAATGTCACAGGATTGAGTTCTAAATCATTTACAGTGGTGCCATTAGAATCATTGGCTATGTCTACACTTACAAATTAGGTTGGCTTAAGTCAACCTAACTTAGTCCCTGTCCACACCAGCTTTCATTAAGTTGACTTAAGAAATTCCTTAAGTCAACTTAATGAGAACCACTATTTAGGTCGACCTAAGCCTTAGGTTGACTCCTTAGGTCAACCTAAGCACAGTGTGGATGCTTAAGTCCACTTTATTAGATTAGATTGACCTAAGGGCAGTTAGACCGTCTTAACAAAGTGGACCAAGTCCCCATTCAGGGAAACCACTTTGTTAAGTCGACTTAATAAGGTCAACTTTAGGTCGACTTAACAAAGTCGACCTAACTTTTTGTAGTGTAGACATAGCCATTGATATTTACTGCACTGTCGCATTTACTTTATATGTGGTATTTGCTGCACTGCCTATATTTAAAAATGGCATGGTGCAAACACTATTGAGAATGGCAAATATAAAAAATTTATTGGCACCCAGCATATAGAATGAGACTGTTGCTGAGCAAGCTGTAAAACTCACAAGGCTCAATTCCTAATTCTCTACACAAAGGGCTGCTCTATATTGCCAAGTGAGTTCCTTAAAACTTAAAATTCCTTGAGTATCTCCATCCGATTGCCTACCTTCTGCTTACTGTGCTGTCTTTAGTAGCCTGAGCCGGAGGGAAACCGCTTCCTTCCGACTATGCACTACTCCTTCTCTAGAGGTGGTCTTTCAGCATCAGCTTCCTGGTCGGCTGAGCAGATTTGCTTACTCGATCAGGGAGATTGATCTGATGGTGGCAAATTCACTGCTGTCAGTGGAGATAAACCCTAAGCAATAGACTTCACTTCCAGATAGTTGCTAGTTGCTAGTGCTTTTTCTACTCCTGAATTCTGACATGGGAGCACACAATAACGTATTTTGGTATATCATGCTGTACAGAAAGGAAAGTAAGAATAGACTCCAGTGTTAGCTGAAGCATACTTTATCAGTATCTAAATCACACATTTCCTTCAGCCTCCAAAAAGGTGGTATAGATTAATCTCTTATCTCTTTCTAGCTAGAACACTAAGACTATGTATTACAGAAACTGGATGTAAATCTGTAACCTCTCGAGTCAATATCTTATTTTCTTTAAAGGACATTTATTAAATTTTCCTAAGACCCCAGCAACTAATGCAGCCCTGGGATGTTGATTTTGCTATATCAAATTTATCATCTATCTGACAAAGGTAGAAGCCTCCATGGTTCCAATAACCTGGGATTATCCAGGAATGAATGGAAAATAACAAGCCACCACATTTTAGGAGCATGGATTTAAGAATGTGTATTGATAATATTCACATGTTAGTAGGCATAAATGTAATCCCTATCTTTGAATATTAATCATAGTGCACCAGCAATTCTTCAAAATACCATAACAAGGGCCTCATTCTTTTCTCATTTCAGTTTTACACTCATGCAACTTTATTGATTTATATTTACTTATTGGCTTTAATAAAGTTATTCATGATTTACAGTGGTGTGAGATCAGAATCAAAATCACTCTGGGCCAGATTTTTAAAAGTATTTAGATACCTAAAGATGCATATAGGTGTCTAGTGGGATTTTAAAAAGCATCTAGATGCCAAACTGCCATCAAAAGCTTGAACTGTCCCTTAGAATATAGATTTATAGGCTATGTCTACACTGGCAAGTTAGTTCTAATTAAGGAAGCTTAATTCGAACTAACTAAAGTCATGGCTACACTAGGTTTTAATTAGTTTGAATTAAGGGCTTCCTTAATTTGAACTAATAATAATAAAGTAGTTAGTTCGAATTAACCAATGTGGTCATGTTAGTTCAAACTAATTGCTTAGTTTGAAATAACCGGCCCATTGAACTGAATGCAATTCGCTAATTCGAACTAAGCAAGTGCCATTCATGGCACTTGCTTAGTTTGAACTGAATTTTTCTAAGAGAACAGAGACCTGTGGCACTTTTAAAGACTAACAGATTTATTTATTGCGATAAATAAATCTGTTAGTCTTTAAAAGTGCCACAGGACTCTGTTGTCTTTCTACAATAGACGAACACGGCTACCCCCTTTAAATTTTTCTAGTTCAAATTAAGTTAATTCGAACTAACTAAAATTAGTTCAAATTAGTTTGTTCGAATTAACTAATTCAAACTAACTTTAGTAAGTGTAGACATAGCCATAGATTCTAAGGTCAAAAGGGACTGATATGATCATCTAGTCTGACTTTCTGCTCAATGCAGGCCACAGAACCTCACCTACCCACTCTTGTAATAAACTGAGCTATTAAAGCCCTCAAATTATTGTTTAAAGACTTTAAGCTACAGAGAATCCATCAGGAAATGAGCCGTGCCCCATGCTACAGGGAAAGGAGACCCTCCTGTACCTCTCCCCTCCCCCCGAAACCTTTACCAATCTGCTTGAGGGAAAATTATTTCCTAACCCCAAATATGGTGATCAGTTAAGCCCTGAGCACATGGGCAAGAGTCACCAGCTAGACATCCAAGAAAAAAATCATTATAATAAATCAGAACCTAATGTATAAAAAATCCCAGCCCATGCCACTGGCATATCTACCACCAGGAATCAAAGATCAGTCAATAGACAAAATAGGCTGATCCATCATACCATCCCCTCCATACATTTCTTATTCTCAGTTTTGAAGCCAGCTACATCTTTTGCCCTGACTACTTCCCTTACTACTTATGCTAAATTATCTGTTTGATCTTGTTATTTAGCTATGGCCCTCTGAGTGCCATTGCCAGACCCAAGGAAGGGTTCTGTGTAGCTTGAAAACTTGTTTCTCTCACCAGTGAAAGTTGGCCCAATAATAGATATTATCTTACCCACTGGGCAAATCTACCCTTAAAATGCTTTCATGTAATTAATTCACCTCCCTGAGATTTGGTAGCTATGGAAGAAACTCAGCTACTGACATAGTGCTGTCTACACAGTGGGATTAGGTCAACATAACTAAGTTGCTCAGATGTGTGGCTTTTTCCCACCCTGAGTAACAACATTACACTGATATAGGTTTACAGTGTAGACCTGGCCTTTGTCTCTTTTTATTACCCTAGGTTCAACATGGCTATAATAAAACTGTATATCTCAAAATCAATTATCAGTTAGGTAGATACATGTTTCTGAAAATCCCAGTAGGGACCTATCTTTAAGAGTTTAAGGCCATGTCTACACTGATGACTGCCATCAGATCTAACTTTCCAGATCAACTTAGTAGTCAGTTTAGACACGTTAAGTTGATCTGGAAATTGAATAGCTAAAACCACCCCTTCAAGTGGTGCAGTGCAGTGAATATGCTGCACTGAAAGGGAGTTAGGAAGTCGACAGGGGTTATACACAAACTACTCTGCACAGCGTGCATAACTCCCATCGACTACCACCAAATTTCCCTAGCAGTGTAGACCAAGCATCAATAGTTTTTGTTTTTGTTTGTTTTATTTTTTTAATTTGATTCATTATGTCTATAAGTTCCAGAGTGGTAGCTGTATTAGTTTCTATACATTAAAAGCAACAAGACTCCTGTGACACCTTAAAGATTAACACATTTCTTAGGGCATAAGCTTTTGTGGACTCCAACGATGCATCTGACGAAATGGGTTGGAGCCCACAAAAGCTTATTCCCAAAGAAATTTGTTAGTATTTAAGGTGCCATAGGACTCTTGTTGGTTATATTATGTCTATAGAGTTCAGTGTACAGTTATTTTTTATGCAAGCAATATTCAAGAATCTCTTTTTGCTAACATAAGAAAATTAGAAAACAATCGATTCAAAGCTTTCTGCTGATGGGTTTACTTAATTTTTCACAACATTACATTTTCTTATGTAACATTTCCATCCTTTGGAGTTTAAAAGATTGCCTAGAACTCTGGGATGAGGACTGTGGTTGATGATTCCACCTTTCAGAAACAATGCAGCTTTCAGCCGTAAGGGTAAAACTCATCTGTGCAGCAGAAAGAGCTTTCTTGGATGGGGAAGTCACTTCAGTACATTCTGAGCCAACTAGCTAATAGATGAAAACCAAAAAAAAAACTTACCAAACACTACAATTTCATCCCAGGGAAGAGGAAGAGATTGCAAACCATACATTACTGGTATTACTTGTGATGTTTAATATACTACTAGGAAACACACCAATACTACAATGATGAGAACAGCTCAAGAACCTATATAGATTATAATAAATAGAACTTGCTTATGTAATTATGAAATGGGGATTTTTTTTTAGGTATATATTAATAGACATCCACCAATAAGAACATTAGTGCATTTGGGGTCAATTAAATTAGTATGCCATTTGTAGAAATTTGATCTTTGTAATTTTAAACAATGTAACTTTTTAGAGACAAAGAGATAATCAGATCTTCTGAAACAGGTGGATGATGATCACTGTAGGGTTAGAAAGGATTCCGTATCCCCTACTATCTACAACACTGCATAGTCAATAATGTGCGCTGTAGGTATGTTTTTGCTTCCTGTGAAGCATCAGGTAAAAGCTTAGCCTGGAACCTTGATGGATCAATGATCTGCTTTGGTATGAGAAATCCTATGTTTCTTTATTTCAGTAAACCAGACTGTAGGTCCAGTCCCTCAGTAGGTGTAAACTATCTTGGCTACTCTAATTTCAGTGGAGTTTGCATCTCCTAAGGATTTTGCCCCATGTACATACATATGACTCATTCAAGTAGATAATTCATTTCCCACCCCCCTCCTCATATAGGGTGCAGCTACACTAGTAAATTAAGTCGACTTAAGCATGCTTAAATCGACTTAATTTACTCTGTGTCCACACTGGCATTTCCTTAAGTTGACTTAAGCTGCTACTTAAGTCAATTTAAGGAAATTCAAAGTTGACTTTATAAAACCTCATATAAAATGGACTTTGAAGCTTAAGTCGACTTTTTAAGTCTACTTAAATGGTGTGGACGCCCTAAATTGACTTAGTAAGGCCCACTTTAAGTCAACTTAGGAGTCCTATGTGGACTCTCTAAGTCGACTTAATAAGGTCGACTTAAAGTCAACTTATTAAAGTCGACTTATTTAAGTCGACCTAAATTCCCCAATGTAGACATAGCCATACAGATGGATTTTTCCATAAAACTGAGTAAATCAAGTCCACTGATTTAAAGATAATCTTTAGGTTCAAAAAAATATTTAGCAAGTGTCTGGGCCACTACTGATTTCTCTGTGATGTTACGTAAGGCAGCACTATACAGATCACACAGTTACTGGCACTAGAGCTCTACAAAGCACAGCAAAATGGTATAATGGACTTTAACTGAAAAAAAACTCATACTGTTTTTTTCTGTCACTGGAGCATACTTTTACTTTAGTGTCCTTTGTGAGAACTCTCACCAAGTTAAAATATGTTCAAGGTAGTTTCCTTAGTCAGATTTTTATAATGAGATATCCTTCACTGCTCAATGTTACAGGGCACTTGAATGCCAATTGGTAATGGCAGTCCCTCTAAATAAAAATGAAATATTAATCACACCTGGTTTAAAAGAAAAGCTGTACACATGAATCTGGTTTTCTTTAGAGCTGAAGGTTCTTTTTTTTTTTTTTTTGTTCATTTGTTTGTTTCAGAAATACTGATTTATGCAGCCATCAAGTTTGAATGCATGCAACACAACTTTCTCAGATTGAATTCTATTGATTTTCTATAACAATGTCAAGCATTCAATTCATCACAGCAGCTGTGGGACTGTAATAAATAATCCCTTCAGAAAGAAAGTGATTCTTCTCTTCTTAAATACATAGGTGAACATCTTGTTCTACTGCTCTTTATATCTGTTGTAGCTTAAGCTGTGGGGTTTTAGAATTTCCTTAATCTCTAGCTTCATTTTCATTTAGGATAACATGCTTTGTTTTTCCCATGACCTTCTTTGTGCTTTTGCCTCTGGGACAAACTGTTAGAATTGCATGTCATTCTGCTTATGAAATGTGAAGAGATGTACAGAGCAAAATAAATGCCTGCAAATTCAGCTTTGAATAATTAGCAGTAATACATGATAGTGGAGGAAGTTGAAAGCACCAAAATAGCCTTGAAAGATATTCTTTCAGATGAAAGGTTTGTCTTTGAGAGGTACAGGCAACTTGCAACAAGCACTGAAACACAAATTAATATTTCTAAGGAGATCTGCAGTGTTTCTGATCCTACTGTCAGTCACAATCACTTTTCTAATATTGTTAGTTCTGGTTATTTGAACTTAATATTTATAGCCTAGGATTTTCATTTATATATTTTAGTTTGATGGGTTTTGCACTCCACAATAAATCTATTACTTGCTTTGTTATTGATTTGTTAGTCATTTACTATTCTTTTTCATACATATGATTTAAAGTTGGTAAATAATTTAAATTGCACTAAGACATTTATTTAGGCACCTTCAAAAGTAATGTTTACCACAAACATAATTTCATACTAAAGCTTATAAGAAATGACATACTGTTTTCAGTTAAATGTTTTCCTGCAGAAAGCTATTTCAAGTCCAAAAATGCTTGATTGGTATGCCACTAAGACCATTTAAACTAAATAGTGCATAAGTTTCAGGAGACAACATTAAATTGAAAAAAACAAATACTTGACAAGAGATTCAGGAAATACAATATTCAATGTCTGCTTCTCTTTTAACACTGGTGTAATTCAAGAATAAAAGAAGAATCAGTTCCTCTGTATGTTTGATCTCTGTGTGTGTATGCATATGCATCATGCAGTGTCAGAAGTCATGCCAGAGTGTGCAAGTTTGCAACTGACTTTCCATCATAATAAATAGTCAGTATTGATGTTTATTTTGAATCACAGGGATAATGTGATTTTCTTCCATTGTTCTGAGCACTTTGAGTTCCCTTAAGTAACATAAAGCAGCTAGAAAGCTTTCCCAAGGCGGCAGTTGTGTATTCCTCCAAGAAGAGGGGAAACCTTGAATGGCATAGGGTTGACAATAGTGGGTAAATATAGTGACTCTGTCTCTTTATATCTTTGCCTCCATGTTGGTGGTACTTATGAGTAGGAAGTGGGGTGGGGTCAGTTCGTTGTGGCTCTTTGATCCCTGACTACCCGGGCCCAGTGTAAATTATTGCTGCTGAGGAGCAACTGTAATTTATGCTAGTGGCACAGTACCCCTCAGTGATCTTAAATACAGGAAGTATCTAGATTAGTCTTTTACTTCATTCTCTTCCCTACTTCTGTTTCACCTGCACTGAGAAAGTGAAAGAAGAATTGGGGCAGGAAGCTGCTCTACCCTTTCTGCCATTGGAGAGTTTCCTTGCTCAGAGGGCATTCCCAGTCGCAGTTTCTGCTGCATCACATCACATCTGCTGCTTGAACTGTATAAAAGACACCTAACTGATAGAAGAATATGGATCCAATTTTCCAAAATGGCCTCCAATTTTTCTTGCTCAGAATTTCGCATTCAATAATTTGCATGCACTGCTTCCACATATACATGTTAAGCAATTCAGTAACCCTTCAGGCAAGTTGGTGTCTATTGTAGTGACTGCACTAGCCTGAATTTATCTTTTCTTTGGGTTTATTCAGTTATTCCTATGAATCTTAATTTCACCAGCAGCATTCTAGCTATCTAGCTATGAATGATAATTGAAAGTCTTACCAGTGATCTCAGTGCACATTTTCTTTGCCTTCCTTCCCCTCCTTCTATCATTGTCATTTAGGGCCAAGATAATCAGCTTTTGCCTCTAGTTAATTTGATATGTGAGGGTTAAACAAAGTGAGAGAGCAAAGCTAAAATCAAGAAATCATAGTCATCCCTGTTCTCACAATATCCCACAGCACACACCTACAGTCCATATTCCAGTGAGACTCAATGTATGTTATCTGATATCTTGATCACCTTAACACCGAATCACTTTTTCCTTTTTGGGGCCCTTTTAGCACAGACTAACATCAACCAACTCTGTTGTGAATATTGCCCATTAGGTACTTGACATTGTCAATGTCTATCAATAGGTATTCTTAGCTTGAGAAGAAAACTACAGATTTCTGCAGGCCATCATTCACATTTTGATAAACATAAGAAGGGAATATGTTCAGCAAATCCCAAAGCAATACAGCATGCTAATGTCAAAGCCCAAACTTTAACCAATGCTGAGTACTTGTTGTGATGCTGTCAAACTACTTCAGGCCAGGACCACAGGCCAATTCACTTGTTATTAAAGTAGATCAAATCAATTGTTAATTTATAGGGCTATGTCTACACTTGCAAGTTAGTTCAAATTAAGGAAGCTTAATTCTAACTAACTTAAGCCTTGGCCACACTAGGCTTTCTTTAGTTCGAATTAAGGGCTTCCTTAATTTGAACTAATACATTTGATTGCTTAGTTCAAACTAACCCTTAATTCGAAATAGTTCGAATTAAGTCAATGTGGCCATATTAGTTCGAACTAACTGATTAGTTCGAACTAATTGGCAGATTGACCTTCATGCAACTGACTAATTTGAACTAAGCAAGTGTGCTGCATGGACATGGCTAGTTCAATCTAGCATTCCTGTGGGGCCATGCTAGTTTGAATTAAGTTAATTAGAAACTAACTAAAATTAGTTTGAATTAGTTAGTTTGGTGATTTCTGTGAATTGTCAGTTACTGTGTGAGTTGGGATCGTGATTGTGTGATTGTCTGGGGGCTGTTTGTACCATTGTTCTCTGTTCAGCCCTGATCAGCTCAATCAGCCTTGTGATCACCCTTCCCCTGTGTGCTTAACGAGGAGCAAGGGCTGACCTAGGCAGAGAAGGCCTTAAAAGCCAGTGGCTGAGCGACCAGGGGGAGCTTGCGAACAGGGACTGCAAACAGGGGAGTTTGCGAGGGAGTTGGTGGGAAGTTTGTGTTTTGTGTAGCTACTATGGTGA
The DNA here is from genome assembly GCA_007922175.1 of Pelusios castaneus. NCBI lineage: Eukaryota > Metazoa > Chordata > Testudines > Pelomedusidae > Pelusios > Pelusios castaneus. Next base: position 7,391,732 of record ML685832.1, read on the forward strand.
AGAGGACCCGCGCCACTTGTGGCAGCACTGCTTCTGTCTCCTCCACCTGTGCCTGTATCCAGACAGACATACTGACCATGGATATCTCTACCCAGATCCTGGCGTGGACTTGCAAGGACTGTGGCCTGCATTTCCCACTCTCAGACGGTCAGGCTGAGGAGATCATTCAATGTGACAGGTGTCTCCTGGTGGAATCTCTCAGGAAGCGGGTGGGGGAGTTACAAGAGGAGGTGGACAGGCTCAGGAGTATCCATGCCCTGGAGAAGTTCTGGATAGCATCCATGAGGAAACATACAAGGATGAAGAAAGTATCCAGAGGCAAAGGACTGCTGCCACACCCTCGGAGAAGGATGAGATGGCTCAAGCAGAGGGTGGTCACTGGCAGCTGGTTACTTCTGGCAGCAGACAGTGCTCCACCCCTGCTCCCATCCCACCCTCCATTGTGGTAAAGAACTGCTTTGCAGCACTACAGACGGGAGATGAGGTGGAAGAGGAGAAGCCATGCACCTCCGATGTTGGGAGGATCACAACCATCGCACCCAGGAGAAAACGTCGTGTTGTGGTGGTTGGGGACTCTCTTCTGAGGGGGACGGAGGCACCCATCTGTTGCCCAGATAAGGCCTCTCGGGAGGTATGCTGCCTGCCAAGGGCCCGTATCCAAGACGTTACGGAGGGATTGTCGAGAATCATCCGTCCCTCTGACTACTACCCCTTGCTACTCATCCATGTGGGAACCAATGATACTGCGAGAGGTGACCCTCTGCAGATCAAAGGTGACTACAGAGCTCTGGGAGCACGGGTGAAGGAGTTCGGTGCACAGGTGGTGTTCTCCTCGATCCTTCCGGTCAAGGGTAGGAGTCTGAGCAGAGACAGATGCATCCTGGAGGTGAATGCCTGGCTGCGGAGATGGTGTTACCGGGAGGGCTTTGGCTTCCTCGACCATGGGGTGCTGTTTCAGGAAGAAGGACTGCTAGGCAGAGATGGACTCCACCTATCCAAGAAGGGGAAGAGCGTATTTGGAAGCAGACTGGCTAACCTGGTGAGGAGAGCTTTAAACTAGGTTCGAAGGGGGAAGGTGACCAAGGCCCACAGGTAAGTGAAACTGAGGGAAACCTCAGGGATGGAACTTGGGGGGTGCTGGGGCTGTAACAGCAGGAATAAAAGAGAGGGTGATTGGAACTGGGGGGGGAATCAAATAATTGTTTTTTATTTCCTGATGAAGTCATAATACCTCAGGCGAGTGGGGAAGGAGGACACCTAGAGAAATTGCAAGGAGGAAGATGTGACAGGAGGGAGACTCGACAGGGCAAATTAAGGCAATGGGCCCGGTGTCTTAGGTGCCTGTACACAAATGTGAGGAGCCTGGGAAACAAGCAGGAAGAATTGGTAGTACTGGCACAGACAAGGAACTATGATATAATTGGAATAACAGAAATGTGGTGGGATAACTTGCATGACTGGAGCACTGCCATGGATGGATATAAATTGTTCAGGAAGGACAGGCAGGGAAGAAGGGGGGGAGGAGTAGCACTATATGTAAAAGAGCTGTATGTCTGCTCGGATCTCCACTATGAAAGTGGAAACAAGATGGTTGAAAGTCTGTGGGTTAAGTTTAGAGGACAATGCAACAAGGGGGATGTCTGCTACAGACCGCCAGACCAGAAAGAGGAGGTGGATGAGGCGTTCTGTGGACAACTAAAAGAAGTTTCCAGATCATCGCAGGCCCTGGTTCTTATGGGGGACTAAAACTATCCTGATGTCTGCTGGGAAGATAATACAGCAGTGCACAGGCAATCCAGGAAGTTTTTGGAGACTATTGAGGACAACTTCCTAGTACAAATGCTGGAGGAACCAACTAGGGGCCTTGCACCTCTAGACCTATTGCTCACGAACAGAGAAGAATTGATCGGGGAAGTAGAAATAAATGGCAACCTGGGCAGCAGCGACCATGAGATGGTAGAGTTCAGGATCCTGATCAATGGAAGGAAGGAAAGAAGCAGAACACACACCCTGGACTTCAGAAAAGCAGATTTTGGCTCCCTTAGGGAGCTGATGGGCAGGGTTCCATGGGAGGCTGATCTGAAGGGGAAAGGTGTCCAAGACAGCTGGCTGTATTTTAAAGAAACCCTGTTAAAGGCACAGGAAGATAACATTCCGATGTACAGAAAGAACAGCAAATGTGGATGGCGACCAGCATGGCTTAGCAGGGAACTCTGCGGGCAGCTGAAACATAAAAGGGAAGCTTACAAGAAGTGGAAGCTTGGACAGATGACAAGGGAGGCATATAAAGATATTCCTCGGGACTTCCGGGGTAAAATCAGAAAGGCCAAAGGACAATTGGAGTTGCAGCTAGCAAGAGATGTGAAGGATAACAGAAAGGGGTTCTATAAATTTATCAGCAACAAGAAAAGGATCAGAGGTGGTGTAGGTCCCTTACTGAATGGAGCAGGCATCCTCGTGGAGGATGATGCGGAAAAGGCTGAAGTACTCAATGCTTTTTTTACTTCAGTCTTCACAGGGAGGGCCAGCTCCCAGGCTACTACACGGGGTAACGCGGAATGGAGAGAAGAGTGGCCCTCGGTGATGGAAAGTCAGGTTATGGAACACTTAATGAAATTGGATGTGCACAAGTCCGTGGGGCCGGATGAACTGCATCCAAGGGTGCTGAGGGAGTTGGGGGAAGTGATTGCAGAGCCGCTGGCCATTATCTTTGAGAACTTGTGGCGAACAGAGGTGGTCCCGGAGGATTGGAAAAAGGCAAATTTAGTACCTCTCTAGAGACTGGTCAGCCTCACCTCAGTCCCTGGGAAAATCATGGAGCAGAGCCTCAAGGAATCCATCCTGAAACACTTGAAGGAAAATAGAGTGATCAGGAACAGTCAACATGGATTCACCAAGGGCAAATTGTACCTGACCAACCTGATTTCCTTCTATGATGAGATGACTGGATTTGTGGATGCAGGAAGAGCCGTGGACGTGGTATACCTTGACTTTAGCAAGGCTTTTGATACGGTTTCCCACAGCATTCTCGTCGGCAAGTTAAGGAAGTATGGGTTGGACAAGTGGATCGTAAAGTGGATCGAAAACTGGTTAGATCAACGGGCTCAGCAGGTAGGAATCAATGGCTTGATGTCTGGTTGGCAACCGGTAACAAGTGGAGTGCCCCAGGGGTTGGTCCTGGGGCCAGTTCTATTCAACATCTTCATTAATGATCTTGATGTTGTAATAGACTGCGTGCTTAGTAAGTTTGCGGATGACACCAAGTTGGGGGGAATGGTAGATACTCTGGAGGGCAGGGACAGGATCCAGGGAGACTTGGACAAATTGGAACACTGGGCCGAAAGAAACCTCATGAGGTTCAACAAAGACAAGTGCAAAGTCCTGCACTTAAGACGGAAAAATCCCGTGGACTGCTACAGGCTGGGGACTGATCGGCTAAGTTGCAGCGCTGTAGAAAAGGACCCGGGGGTTATGGTGGACGGGAAGATGAATATGAGCCAATAGTGTGCCCTTGTTGCCAAAAAGGCCAATGTCATATTAGGCTGCATCAGTAGGAGTATTGCCAGCAGATCGAGGGATGTGATAATTCCCCTCTATTTGACACTGGTCAGGCCGCATCTGGAATACTGTGTCCAGTTTTGGGCTCCCCACTACAGAAAGGATGTGGACAAATTAGAAAGAGTCCAGTGGAGGGCAACAAAAATGATTAGGGGGCTGGGACACATGACTTATGAGGAGAGATTGAAGGAACTAGGCTTATTTAGTCTACAGAAGAGAAGACTGAGGGGAGATTTGATAGCAACCTTCAACTACTTGAAGGGTTGCTCCAAAGAGGAGGGAGCTAGGCTGTTCTCGAGGGTAACAGAGGACAGAACAAGGAGCAATGGTTTCAAATTACAGCTGGGGAGGTCAAGGTTGGATATTAGGAAAAACTTTCTCACTAGGAGGGTGGTGAAGCATTGGAATGGGCTATCTAGGGAGGTGGTAGAATCTCCATCTTTGGAGATTTTTAAGGCTCAGTTAGGGTGGGATGATTTAGGGGGAGTGGTCCTGCTTTTTAGCAGGGGGTTGGACTAGATGACCTCATGAGGTCCCTTCCAACCCTATTATTCTATGATTCTATGATTCTATGATAATTAATTAAAATTAGCTTTTGTAAGTGTAGACATAGCCTAAGTGCATAAGTGGATTCTTAAACATCATGAAAATGAATAGGTTACTTGTATCTATTCTTGTTATAATGCAATGGCAAACATTTACATGATATATATCCTTATAACTAAATTAACCATCCAGAAATCTTGTGAAATGTTACTGCAGTGCTTAAGATATTTAACAGAAAATGCAAATTTCAAGTGGTCATTGTCCATCATCAAAGAAAAACAACAGAGTCCTGTGGCACTTTTAAAGACTAACAGATTTATTTATCGCATGAGCTTTCGTGGGAGAAAATCCCACAGGACTCTGTTGTCTTTCTACAATAGAGTAACATGGCTACCACTTTGGAATCAAAGAAAAAACAACACATGGGTACAGGCACTAAAAACTTGCCGTTCTTGTGGGAAGTTATAATATGTATTCAAGAATACAGAATAAGTCATTAGGCTATTGAATTCTAATAGAGCAGAATAATTGATCGAGAAAGCCAAGAGACTCAGAATTATTCTGGGTAGCCCTCGAAAAGACTGTTGGGGAGCTGGCTGTGTATTATATTCCTACCACCTTTTGGAGTTCCAAACTATGTTTAACCTGTTACTATATTTTAATCTACTTCAACCTCTTAATAATACGTTCTTTTTTCTTAGCTAATATACCTTTTACTAAAGAATTGGCTGCTAGCATCATCTTTGGTGTAAGATATGGAGTAGTGATATAAGTGACTTATCTTTCTGGACTGAGAGAAACTTGATGCAGTGTGATTTTATAGTTAAATAATCATTTATCACAAAGTTCAATTTGTCTGTGTGGCAAGATAAATGGGAGAGGATAAGAGACTGTCTATGAGTCTATGGTAGGACTGTTTTTGTGATCCATGAGTTCACATTTGGTATTGGTTTAGGCTTAGTGTAATCTAATTATAGAATTTGCCATCAGGTTAAGGTCTTTGCCCTTTTCTGACAGTCTGTACTGAAATAGTCACATGCATTTGTGAGCCACTCCAGACAGTGACACATCAATGAATAACCTATTCTCATCTCTGTGTCAAATAAAGGTCTTGTAAACCCCATGATATGAATTACATATGCTATGTTCTTCCACACTTGCTTGAGAAATTACATTGTTTGATAGCTGTTAGTAGTGGTATAACGAGTATCTTGAAATCACTGTAACGGCTTCAGGTTTTAGAGAGAAAGAGAGAGGGAGTGAGGAGAGAGAGCCTTAAGTTTAAATACAGTGTACCAGTAGGTATGGTTTAATACCAGAATACTGTTTTTCAGGGGATTTTGAAAGAAAATTGGAACAGCACTTACTTTTCTGTCAATTATCTATCTGGAACATACCCAGGTTTTTCAAAATCTGTTTACAACCATGAGCAAATATTGCTACCAATCCAATACCAATACATTACTACATTCCATTCTTGGAAGCATTTGTTTGCTATATATTGGTGATGTAGGTGGCTCGAGTAATATCAAATAATAATGAGTTGGTGTCAAAAAGTAAAGATATAGTCACAAATAGTCACATTGGTGGAAATATATGATGCTTATGACAGACACCAACAAAATATCATAATATTTTATGAGCAAGAGAAGGTGGGTGTGCTACACAGAGATCTTCTTCAGGTCTCTGTTGCTCAAAAGATTATCTCTTTCATCACCAGAAGCTGATACAAAAAAAGATATTACCTCACCCATTTTGTCTGTCTGATATCCTGGGATCAACAAAGCTCCAGAAACACTGCAAACACTAATATTTTATATATAACTTGTCTGGAGTTATATTTTGTTCAATCAACATTTTTTTTTCCAGATCTCTCTCTCTATCTTTTTGACATATATTTTTCAGCACACTGCCTTATCCCTAAAATCCCTCATGATACAATACACACAGGCTCCGTTTATGTGGAACCAATTATGATGACTGCATTCAGGTATGTGCAGTAGGTCCTGAGCCTGTCTATTGTTTGTTCATCTACTTGAAATGGTTACTGACAGCATATTGATATTGTTCGTATCAATGGCTTACTCATTAACAACAGTGAATCTATTTCCAGTCAAAGTATCTGTAATGTTTAAATGAAAATATGAGTGAAGAGCATTTTCCAGTAGATTTACTCATTTTGAAGAGACTTCTGCGTGGTTTCACCTGTGATATGGGGTAACTATTTATCTCAGAATTAGGCATGTTGTTCGTGTTTGGTTTTTATACAGTGGAATCTCAAAGATGCAAACACCTTGGGAATGGAGGTTGTTCATAATGCTGAAATGTTTGTAACTATGAACAAAACCTCATTTATGCTGCCCCCTTTGAATGGAATGATCTCAAGTTAAGTTACACCAAAAATGCCATACATTCTTGCAATGTACCACATTGAGATACAAGATATGAGTGAAATCATCACCTTGGCTCTGTGATCTATAACTGGGTATGGAGAAGGATAAGAAAGTTGAGAATGATCAAAATTGCATGAGACAGGATCTATCTCGCCCCTGAAAAAGTACTTCCTGGCAGCTCTTGGAAACATAGCAATTGTCATACTGAATCAAACCAGAATTCAAACAAGTCTAGTATCCTGTCTCCAGAAATGATCATTATCAGTTGTAGGTGGTTGAATGCCATTGGTTAAATATAAGAGAGACAAGGTGATTCAAATAATAACTTTGGCTATGTCTACACTGGCAAGTTAGTTCAAATTAAAGAAGCTAAATTCGAACTAACTAAAGCCATGGCTACACTAGGCTTTAATTAGTTCGAATTAAGGGCTTCCTTAATTTGAACTAATAACTTCGACTAAGGTATTAGAAGTAAGCGTTAATTCGAACTGGTTAGTTTGAATTAACCAATGTGGCCATGTTCGTTCAAACTAATTTCTTAGTTTGAACTAACCGGTCCATTGAAATCTATGGAGATCGCTAATTCGAACTAATGAATGGCACTTGCTTAGTTCGAACTAATTTTTTCTAGTTTGAATTAAGTTAATTCGAACTAACTAAAATTAGTTCAAATTAGTTAGTTTGAACTAACTAATTCAAACTAATTTTAGTAAGTGTAGACATAGCCTTTGATTGCAGAAATTTCTGTTGGTGAGAGAGGAACGTTCCTGAGCTTACATAGAGCTCTTCCTCACGTCTTCTTGTTTCTCTCACCAACAGAAATTGTTCCACTCAAAGGCTATGTCTACACTTGTAAATTTAAGTCGACTTTAGCTAAGTTGACTTAACTAAATCAACTTAAAGTCGACTTAGTTAAGTCGACTTAGCATTTCCACACTTAAATTTCAAGTCGATTGAGGGGGGAATTTACAAAGTCGACCTAGACCGTCAACACTGGATGCCTAGGACTTCTAGAGGCTAGGGGGACCTTGGGCAGGTCCACAGTGGCAGAGGGCACCCCTTGCCCAGTGCCAGGGGTCTCAGCCTTTGACCCATTGTACCTGGGTACAATGGGGCAAAGAGGGACAGGGACCCTGGCAGAGCATAGGGGCAGGGTGGGCAGGGCTCTGCCCTGCCCTGTGGGGGAGGCATGCCAGGCTCCCCCAGTGCCCCCGCCCAGCAGGGAGGGCAGTGGGGGAGTCCTGGAGTAGCCCTAAGTCAACTTAGGGCTACTCCAGGTCTACACTGGCTTAAGTTAACTTTAAAAAGTCGACTTAAGCCTAAAGTCAAACTAAAACTAGGATTAATAAAGTCGACTTAATTTTCTTTAAGTCGACTTCATTTCCCTTAAGTCAACTTAAGCAATTTGCTTAAGTCGACTTAAGGAAACTGTAGTGAGGACGCAGAGTAAATTAAGTCGACTTAAGCAAGCTTAAGTCAGCTTCATTTACAAGTGTAGATGCACCGAAAGATATTACCTCATGCACCTTTTCTTTCTCATATCTTTGGACCAATATGGCTATAGTTACACTACTTACATTGATCAAATATTTAATGCATTGAATTTTACTGTTTTTGTCAAATACATTATATGAATGGCCACATCTACACTGACAGCAGAAAAGTCGCCACCATCAGATCAATCTTTCTAGATCAATTTAGTGATCAGTTAAGACAAGCTAAGTCGATCCAGTGGATCAATTATCCTGGCAGTGTAGACTGGCCTAATATTTTGGAAATATGTAATCAATGTTATTAATGATGAAATATTATTTGCCTAAAGCAAGAGAATAACAATTACATTTGAATATATTATTCAATGAGGCTTATTTATATAATCATTTGACAAGCTGTACTAATATAAATTGCAAATTGCATTGAAGTATCTAACATTAATAAAATGGTTAACATTTAACTTTGATGTAACTGTGATTTACATGTGAGATAATATAGAAGTTGGTATCTTATATTTAATTTTTTTATAATTTTTAATCTTATGTCATAATTGCATTTGTTTTTTAAAAATATATATATATATACCTGATCCTTCTCCTCTATTTCAGGAATATATCCTTGGGTCTATGCTGAACTATGCTCACTGCAGGATGGAAGATTTAGGGAATAAATCTTGAAATGCTCACTGCAGGATAGAAGATTTAGGGAATAAAAGGTACCATTCTAATACCTTCACCCTTTCTCCTTCCCATATGGATGGCATTTGAAGATCAATTTGTCACCAGGTGAAATTAAAACAGTCTCAGTGGCTCACTAGGTTGTACCTCCTAAGAACTGTAATGCTAATGGTATGTATTCCCTCTCCTACTGTGGGGAAGATGTGTAGGGACTATCAAAATTTTTCATTTGCAATGTTTTTTTTCAGGGAAAAATCAACACTAAAATCACCAAAGGAAATACTATACTAGTTTTCAATGTGTATATGTTTTCAGACCCCCGACATTTATTTATGTATTTATTTGGCAAGCAAAGCCAGAACATTTTCAGACTTTCAGACAATTGACTTTTTCATTTCAATTGAAAGTTGTTTTTTTTAAACTGATCAGCCAAAAATCAAATAAGTTTGAAAAAAAATCATACATTTTTCTGGCAAAAGAATGAAGACTATTCAGATATTATTTTGGTGGGGGTGAGGCTTTTTTAATTTTGAAAAAAAAACTTCTAAAAATTTTTTAACCAAATCTTTTTTCCTGTTTTCTTTTAAGTTTTTTCTGGTGTTTGGGAAATTCCTGTTCTGTTCCTGTGTTGTATGGTCAGCTATGCTGACTCTGTTGCAGCTCAGATTTTCCTTAAGAAGGAATCTTGCTGGCTTCTTTGTGGCTCTGGGTGGAGGAAGAGAAGGGACCAAGGATCTCAATCATGAAATATATTACTATTCTCAATTTATAATTCATTTATAAAAATCACGGTTCATACCAGTAGCAAGGCAGAGTGTTTGGCTATAATGTATTATGAACTGATAGTACAGATATAAATAATGATTATTAGAGACATAAATGAGCTTTAATTCATGCTATTGGCAGATAATTCGATGTCTTTTGCTCTTTACATATAATAGTTTCCTTCTGACAAATATTAGCTGGTTAGTGATTGCTACCTAAGAATGGTGAATTACACAAACCTCAATCTCAATTACATAAAGACTGAGCTTTACTCCCATCTTCCCTGCATTTATATCATTATTACAGCCCTTATGTGAAAAAAAACAGTAACATTAATTGCAATTATCATGGGAATTGTCATAAGTTTTGGTACAATTAACTGTGAAATTGGATTCAGGATGTCTTAATGAATGTATCTGTTTCACTTGCATTAGAAAATTTCTTTGTATTAGATTTTTTGATAGTCAAACAAAACTTATTGGAAAGATGTTTCCGAGCAGCCAGATTTATTCTACAAGTATGGAACAGAGCATTTACTTGACTTAAACAGTAAAGAAAGATTTTCACCCACAGCCAGATAATTGCTTTTTTCACTTTTTTATACAATTTTCAGTTACAGGCATTAAAAAAAACCAACATACACAAAAAAATAAACAACAAAAAATCTTTCTGGAGGCAGTAAGCAATGTTTCATCTTTTTTGCACAAACTTTCATTTTGTGAATCTGATATTAACTATTTTTAAAGAACCCACGTCTGTCCTTCAACTGAATTAATCTAAATGAATAACAGCTTTTTGCGTCCTTGTTCATAAAAATGATTAACTTCAGAAACAGGGCTCAGAAATCAATATCGAGCAGATGAGTAGCTTTGCTCGTTTCCAATAAGAGTGAAATCAGAGACTTTTTTATTTAGAAATGATTAAAACAAAAATTTAAAAAATGTGCAATGATATTTAATTATATCAGTAACACTGGCTGGAAATTGGCATTTTTAAGATAAAGAAGCAGATTCATCCCTGACTTCTGTCTATTTTGTGCTGCTCTAATGATATAGAAGTGACATCATTTCATCACTATCTGTTGCTGAATTCATTCAAATTTCTCCAAACAATTTTGCTGACTTCATTTTGAATTGACATATCTCTAGATTTCTGAAGAAACTACCAGTTGTGGTGAGTTGTGACTATGTATTTATTTTGTGCAAAGACAGGAAAGTGATTGATATAACTATATATATTTTCACTTGTGACTTAAATCAGGATTTGAAGTCAGAGGATGAGGTTTGATCTCACACCATCACCAATCCAGGATAATCCTGCAGGTATCAATAATCTAATGTTGCACCACTGTGAGATCAGAAAGCAAACCAAAGTTACAGGGCACTAATTCTGAACTCTGATACTGGGTTTATACTAGTGTAACTCTATTGGCTGCTTTGAACTGACCACAGTCTTGTTCTAATACACTAGTCTTTGTGCTGCATCACGTGGCCTACATACAAACAACATTAGAAGTGCTCAACTTTTGAGGGGAAAAAATCAAGACAAATTGCAATGAAATGTCTGGATATTTTTCCATTGTTTTTATTACTAGAGAGAGAGCAGTTTGACAATTTTAAAATTTCATATCTCCAAATGTTTGTAATGTCAAATGTCATAAAAATAAGGTGAAATTTTTTTTTTTGCTTGTATTTCCACTTGATTCTGGCTTTCCATCAGCGTAAATCTGGGATCATTCCCATAAAATACTTCCAGCTAAAATTATGTTAGTCAGACCAGAATCAGGCCTCATTAGTTTTTCCAAGCTTACCTCACTCAAATATTTTAAACTTTTCTCATCTTTTAATTTACTAGTAATTGGAAAAATAACACTGTTCACAATTGTATAATACTAAAAAAAGCAAATTCCATATAGGGATATGAATTTTTCATGGTAAATTAGGCAGAAATCATGCACTAGTCATAGTAAAAATGAACAAAATCATGGTATGGTCATGGACCCCCAAAATGTGTCATTTTTAACACACACATACACACACCCACAGGCAGGGCTGACACCAGCCGGCTAGCCCTGGCTTCTCCCTCAGCTAGCACACAAAGAAGTGGAAAATCTTAGCTCAAGTCAGGCTTCTTGCCTCCCATCGCAGGGGCTCTACAGCTTAGAGCTCTTTTAGGGTATGTCTACACTAGCAATTTAGGTCAACTTAAGGACCCTTCAGACGACCTAAATTACTCCATGTCCACACTGGGCTTTCATTAAGTCGACTTAAGAAATTCCTTAAGTCGACTTAATGAAAGCTTAAGTCAACTTAATAACTACCCCTCCTTAGATTGACTTAAGCCTTAAGTCGACTTCTTAAATTGACTTAAGGTCAGTGTGGATGGGGAGTAGCCCTTAAATTGACTTTATTAAGTCAACTTAATGCCAGTGTGGATGCCTTTATCCAATGATAAGTCGACTTAATAAAGTTGACTTAAAAGGAGCCACTTTGTTAAATCGACTTAATAAGGTTGACTTAAAGTCGACTTAAAGTCAACCTTATTAAGTCAACTTAACAAAGTCAACTTAACTTTTTCTAGTGTAGACATACCCCTGGTACTTTGATTTCCAAATAATGGGATGGAAACTGAAAAGGGTACATTTCTCGGAGGTTAGGGAAGTCACTGGAAATCACGGTTTCTGTGACTTTTGTGACCTTTGTGACATAGTCTGATCCTTAATCATGTGGTATTATCTTCATTGAAGCAGATTCCTAAGAACATTTGAAAATTCTTGTGAGGATTATGCGAACCACATTGTTTCTCACATATTCTGCCTGGATGAGACACGAAAATGCTTTTATTAAATTTCTTATTAAATGTCTGACTACTTATGAAGAGTGAATAATATGACCTCTGTGAATATTAGTGGAGCAAATTCAACCATTTAATTCACTGCAGTATTGCAAATCTCTTTTTATACTGTTCAGGCAGCTTTACATATAGCAGGCATTTTGTGAGTTACCCATAGGCTGAGGTTTGTTTGCAAAAAAAAAATCTTATAAAATAATTATAAATAATGAACACATTTTATTCAGCATGATCTGTTTTCATTAATAACTTATGAACAGAAAAAAATGGCATGTCAGTAGACATGTCAGTAGAATGCAACAAACTCCATTACTTACTGTGAGAAATATAGTGTCATAATTTAAGAATATAGTATATTGGCCTGGTTGGCATTTTCTATCTTTGTTTATCTCACTAATGGTCTGTAGGGAACATAGGTAAGAAGGAGGATACAACATATTAATTGATACTCAAAAGTCACTAAGGAATAATGTGAGAACTATTTGTTGCTATGTCTATGGTTTGATCTGCTGAGCCTACAGAACTGGTTAGACTAGAAGACCAATAAGGAAATAAGGTGTTCACTTTTTAATGATGAAAGCAATTAATCTTTTTGTTTGTTTGTTTTATCAACACTCTCAGGGAATATGTGTCAAATTTTCAAATAGTTAGAGATGACCAAACTGCATTTCTTAATGAATAAACTATTCATTGAAAAAAATTCATCCAGCTCTACTCATTATATCACTGGTCATAGCTCCCAAATTGAAAAATTCAGGTATCCAGTCAGACTTACACAGTAATAAGTGGTGTCATAGACAGGGTGTTATATGCAAAAGCCCAATCTGTAAATAAGACAATTGTGAAAGTCTGGTCAAAGGCAGGTAAGAACATGAGAGTTAACACTGGAAAGGCTACACTCACACTGTGTCTGACTAGAAGGCTTTTTCCAGCATAACTATGTTGGTTAGAGTGTGATGAGGTGTGACTTTCACAGACATAGCCGGGTCAACAAAAGCCCCTACTATAGATTTAGTTATATCAGCAAACTGTCCTTTTGCCAGTATAGATAATATTGCTCGAGGAAAGGCCAATTTTTTGCCAGTGCAGCTGGGTCACTACTAGGAATGCTTTGCAGACAAAGCCTTCTTGTACCAGTGTAGATATACTCTCAGAAAAGAGACAGAGGTAATTAGTCCATAATAATGACACATACTCACTTGGGAAATATACTCCTTAAGCTATCTGCATAACAGGTTAATGGAAGAATGATATATTTAATCTATTTTAGATACTTCTGTGGCACTCATTACCAAGGTAACTGATAAGTTCAGAGGGTAATCTTACTAGTCTATTATAGCAAAACAAACAAGAAGTTCTGTTTTTCAACATAACAAGAAGAAGAATTCTGCATGGGCCGCTCCTGACGGCCGTAACAACAGACTGGACTTTTACATAGAGTGTTTCCGCTGATGTGCACAGGCTGAGATTGTGGACAAGCAGCATCGCATACCTCACAACCTTAGCTGTGCTGAATGTAATGCCATCCACAGTCTCAAAACCAATCCTGACATTATAATCAAAGAGGCTGACAAAGGAGGTGCTGTGGTCATCATGAACAGGTCAGATTACGAACAGGAAGCAGCCAGACAACTTTCGAACACCACATTCTACAAGCCACTAGCCTCTGACCCCACTGAGGAGTACCATAAGAAACTACAACATCTGCTTAAGAAACTCTCTTAGGAGGCACAGGAACACATCTACACGGACACACCCCAAGAGCCCCGACCAGGGGTATTTCATCTACTACCCAAGATTCACAAACCTGGGAATCCTGGATGCCCCATCATCTCGGGCATCGGCACTCTAACAGCAGGATTGTCTGGCTATGTGGACTCTCTCCTCAGGCCCTATGCCACCAGCTCTCCCAGCTATCTCTGTGACTCAACCGACTTCCTGAAAAAGCTACAATCCATCGGTGATCTCCCAGACAACACCATCCTAGCCACTATGGATGTAGAAGCCCTCTACACCAACATTCCTCACAAAGATGGACTACAAGCCATCAGGAACAGTTTCCCAGATGATGACATGGCATACCTGGTAACTGAACTTTGTGACTTTGTCCTGACTCACAACTATTTCAGATTTGGGGATGACCTATACCTTCAAGTCAGTGGTACAGCTATGGGTACCCGCATGGCCCCACAGTATGCCAAAATCTTTATGGCTGACCTAGAACATCGCTTCCTTGAATCTCGTCCACAACTGCCTCTCCTCTACCTATGTTACATTGATGACATTTTCATCATCTGGTCCCACAGGAAAGAGTCCCTGGAAGAATTCCACCGAGACTTCAACAATTTCCACCCTACCATCACCTCAGCCTAGACCAATCCACACAAGAAATCCACTTCCTGGACACCACCGTACGTATAAGAGATGGACGTATTAACACCACCCTATACCGGAAACCAACTGACCGCAATACATACCTACATGCCTCCAGCTTCCACCCGGCACACACTACACGATCCATCATCTACAGCCAAGCCTTAAGGTACAACCGGATCTGCTCTGATCCCTCAGACAGAGACAAACACCTACAAGATCTCTATTAGGCATTCCTAAAACTACAGTACCCAGCTGGAGAAGTGAAGAAACAAATTAACAGAGCCAGATGGGTACCCAGGAGCCGCCTATTACAGGACAGACCTGACCTAGAAAACAACAGAACACTACTGGTTATAACCTACAGTCCCCACCTAAAATCTCTCCAACGCATCATCAAAGATCTACAACCTATTCTAGAAGATGATCCTACACTCTCTCAAGCCCTGGGAGGACGGCCTATCCTTGCTCACCGACAGCCCCCCAACCTGAAGCAAATACTCACCAACAACCGACCACCATACAACAAGAACACTAATCCAGGAACATATCTTTGCAACAAACCCCAGTGCCAACTCTGCCCGCACATCAACTCCAGTGATACCATCACAGGTACCAACCACATCAACCACACCATCACGGACTCATTCACCTGCACATCCACTAATGTGGTATATGCTATCATGTGGCAGCAATGCCCCTCTGTCATGTACATCGGCCAAATCGGACTGTCCTTGCACAAAAGGATAAATGGACACAAAATAAAAAATGGCAACATCCATAAACCTGTAGGAGAACACTTTAATCTCCATGGGCACTCAGAAGCAGACTTGAAAGTTGCCATTCTTCAACAAAGAAACTACAAAAACAGACTTCAGAGTGAAACTGCAGAGCTGGAGCTGATTTGCAAGCTTGACACAATCAGACTGGGCCTGAATAGGGACTTGGAATGGTTATCACACTACAAAAAGTGATTGTTCTGTTCACACATTTATCAACAAGTGTGGATAGGCCCCATCTGCTCTCTGAACTGACTTTGCCTGCACTCGCCCTCCTCCAATCTGGCATGTGTATATATACTTCTCCTCTGTGATTTCCACTCCATGCATCTGACGAAGTGGGTTATAGTCCACAAAAGCTTATGCTGAAGAAAATCTGTTAGTCTATAAGGTGCCACAGGACTCTCATTGTTTTAAGAAGTTCTGTGGCACTTTTAAAGACTAACAAATTTATTTATGGCATGAACTTCCGCAGGCACATTATCAGATTCATGAAATGGAAAATGTAGCCTATTAGCTGAAAATATATACATATAAAGAAGGGTGGGCCATGAGGTAAGTTCAAAATATTATCTTATTATCCTTCTCAGCTCTTGCTTACAGGTCTTATTTCCTTCTTCCACACTGTTTGAATCAAAACTGTTTGTTTACTTTGCAGAGGTAGGCTAGCAGTCTATTCCTCTGGAACTGTTTGAATTTATCTTGTGATTCACCCTTCTCGGTATGTATATATTTCCAGCTGACATGCTACATTTTCCATTTCATGCATCGGCTGAAGTGGGATTGTTCCCATGAAAGCTCATGCCATAAATAAATGTGTTAGTTTTTAAAAGTGCCACAGGACTTCTTGTAGGTAGGGAAGTACTATTATTTCCATCTTACACATAAGGGGTGCGTCTACACTTGTAAATTAAGTCGACTTAAGCTTGCTTAAGTCGACTTAATTTACTCTGCGTCTACACTACACTTTCGTTAAGACGACTTAAGCAGCTGCTTAAGTCGACTTAAGGAAAAATTAAGTCGACATTGTTAAACCTACTTTTAAGTCGGTTAAGACTTTCTAAGTCGACTTAAGCCAGTGTAGACATGGAGTAGCCCTAAATCAACTCTAAACCAACTTATGGCTCTCCAGGACTTCCCCACTGCCCTCCCTGCCAGGGTGGCTGGCACAGAGAGAGCCTGGCATGCCCTCCCCACAGGGCAGGGTAGAGCCCTGCCCACCCTGCCCCTATGCCCTGCAAGGGTCCCTGTCCCCCTTTGCCCCATTGTATCTAGGTACAATAGGGCAAAGGCTGAACCCCCTGGCACTTGACAAGGGGTGCCCCCCTGCCACCATGGACCAGTCCCAGGTCCACCTAACCCCTACAAGTCGACGTAGGCATCCAGTGTGGACGCTCTAGATCGACTTTGTAGGGTCCCCCTAAAGTCGACTTAAAAGTTAAGTGTGGACATGCTAAGTCAACTTAACAAAGTCTACTTAAAGTCGACTTTGTTAAGTTGATTTAGCTAAGTCGACCTACATTTACAAGTGTAGACATAGCCAAGGAACTGAGGCACATTTAGATTAAGGCTATGTCTCCATCTATATGTTAACTTGGTCATTCACTTAGATGCTTCTAACCTTCTCCCCCCCCCCCACTCACAAAACCTTCTTGTACAAGTTGAATGGTTCTTTCAACCCAAGTAGCATCCTGGAGTATTGGCTAAAACCGAGATCCCACTTTCACTCAGGCTGATAACCCACCCACTTTGCAGGGAACAATTCACTCAAGTACTGAATGTCCTCCAGTGCCTTCACACAATTCTCCCTTTGTGCCCAGATGGATAGAAAAACTCTTCACATTTCACTGGGAAAGAATCATAGAGTGTTCACTTTACCACAGCACAGAGAACCATGGGATATGCCCTCAGAAGTCCCAGGAATTGCACGAGTGAATGTAGCACCACTGAGGACACAGTAAGACAGGTCTGGGTTTGGCTGTAATTATCCACACCAAGAATAAACTAGTCTAGATGCTGATCACCCAGGTTCACTCTGCTGTGAAAACTACCCTTAGGTTACAGCTACACATGATTTGGAACATACTACCTCCAGCTCATATAGATGTCCTCTGCTGAAAAGAAGAGTGTAGTAGCTCAGGGAAGACAACAAACACGCCCAGGATACAGGCAGCTAGCTCAAGCTGCCATCCGTGCTACTCTAGCCATGCTGCCTTTCTGGGCACTACCTTGAATAGAGCTAACATATATTTAAATATAAAAACAATCTGATATCGTCAAATAACAGACTCAGGTGGAATTATTTAATCATAGATGAGTGCAGCCCCTGGCCTATACAAAAAGAACCACCCTTGATGTAAGGTAAAGAATTGGCTTCCTTGCTTCTCTTCTTGGCAACTGATGGGATTGTAACAGTTTGCACTTCTCACCTAATTCCCCAAACCTGTGTCTCTTTATAGGATATGAAGCAAAGAAACAGCCTTTTTTGTAGAGAGAAGAAGACTTCCCTACAATTAATTTCATCATGTGCCCTGTTTAGATCTTTTTGTTCATGTAATTACTTATAGAATTTCTTTTCTGGTATCTTTAGGTTACGGGATTGATAGACTAAGGGGAATTCTAATCTGGTCATTATTACTGACAGCTGTGAAATCCGGCAGTTCTTACTGAGTTAAAACATTACAGAGAACACTGGCAATAACAAGTACCTCTTATCAATCACCAGTCTTGTTTATACCATGATTCTGTAAACAGTGTGAGGGAATCTTTTCCCTAGACATTTATTTCCCAACAGTCTTGGAGATGCTGAGGATAATTGAATACAGCTCAACACTGATTCATACAAAATTCCTGATTACAGGTCCCTCACAGGTTAAAAAAAAAACAAAAACACTTGGGCCTTAGAATTTTAGCACAATTTTTGCTAATACCATGAAGATTTTGGGGAAATGATTAATATGAGAATCAAACTAATATACACAAAGAAAAGAGGACTGAAAAGTTAATATTTAATAATAATTACTAACATGTTGGCTCATCTACACGAGCCTAAGAGTATGTCTGCTCTGTAGTTGGGAGCTGTTTTTTTCAGTGAGGGTAGGCAGACTCCCACTAGCTCAGCTAGTGCACAGGAAATAGAAGCATAGATGCTGCAGCACAGGCTGAGTACTTGAGCTCGAAAGGGTTTGGACTTATCCCAAGCCACCATCTGTGCTGCAATGTCCACACTGCTATTTTTAAAGTGCTACCTTGAGACTGTCTACCCAGTTGGGAGTCATCTCTCTTTGTTCAGTGTAGAAATTCCCTATGGGTGCGTCTACACTTACAAGTTATGACAATTTAAGGAGGCTTAAGTCGACCTAAACTACTCTGCGTCCACACTGGGCTTTCCTTAAGTCGATTTAAGTATTTCCTTAAGTTGACTTAAGGAAAAGTTAAATTGACTTAATAACACCTAGTTTTAGGTCAATTTAACGCTTAAATCAACCTTATTAGGTCGACTTAAGCCAGTGTGGACGGGGATTAGTGCATAAATTAACCTTATTAAGTTGACTTAAAGTGTTAAGTCGACTTAATAAGGTCAAAAAGGGGCTATGTCTTCACTAGAAAAGTTAAGTCGACTTTTGTTAAGTCAACTTAAAGCCGACCTTATTAAGTCAATTTAATAAAGTTGACAACTTTTCTAGTGTAGACATAGTATAAGTGACTTGCTTCACATAGGAAGCCTGTTATTAGGCCATTACTGAACCAGAGCTTCAGGAGCTCAGAGTAGTGTCCTAACCACAGCACCACACTTTTGCTTAAACATAATACACACATAAAGCAACTACTGTCCTCTTCCTAAAATCTGTAAGGCAGATGATTACAGCTTTAATGATTTCCCTGTAAGCATTCTGGACTTCACAAAATATGTTGTCTGCAAGATATAAACATCCAAATGTTTCCTCTTTTTGTTTTACTTAGAAGATATAAAAAAGTGTTTCTTTGTAATGTTGTAGAAATGGTGTTTTTAATGAATAATCTCATGTTAATAGGCATAATGTGTCAGTTTGCCTTTGGGCCATGGATTTTGTAATCATTGATGACAGGTAATGTAAATGTCTGAAATGTGCTTTGAATTCTTTTTTTTCCACATTAGATTAATTTAACCATATATATTTATTTTTAATTTATAAGCACGCTGTTACAAAGACTCTAGGGCTATGTCTACACTTGTTAATTTAAGTTGACTTAGCTAAGTCGACTTAACATGTCCACACTCAAATTTTAAGTCGACTTAAAGGGGACCTTGCCAAATCGACCTAGACCACACTGGACACCTATGTCGACTTCTAGGGGCTAGGTGGACCTGGGACAGGTCCACGGTGGCGGGGGGGCACCCCTTACCAAGTGCCAGGGGGTTCAGCCTTTGCCCCATTGTACCTTGGTACAATGGGGCAAAGGGGGACAGGGACCCCGGCAGGGCATAGAGGCATGGTGGGCAGGGCTCTGCCCTGCCCTTTGGGGGGGGGGGGATGCCAGGCTGGCAGAGAGGGCAGTGGAGGAGTCCTGGAGAGCCCTAAGTTGACTTAATTTGTAAGTGTAGATGCACCCTAGGTGCTTCAGTATTCCAAATTGCATGTCCCAGGATAAGAACATTTTGTCCTTCCTTCAAAATCAACACCTTAAATGATTTTTCAGAAGAAATGTGCCTTACCCTGTTCCCCCAAGATCAACACATTTGCCAAAGTTTTAGCACAAGGATCTGAAGTCCATAACCTAGGCACCTCTGAGTATTTTCAGCCTCTAGCCCTTGGATTTAAAAGAACCCTCAGTAAAAAACTTTCCAGCTAACCACAGTAGCAGCAGCAGTTCATAGGGAGAGAGATGTTCACTGCTTAGCTATGAGCAAAACCAAAGGCGGTGCTTCACAGATTAATGTAAAAACTTTGACTAACACTGGAAAAGGGAAGCCAGTGCAGTTTTAAAATAATTTCTGTAATGTTCTGCTTGCAGATTAAACCATTATGTAGGTGGTTAGGTTCATTCTTGCCCTGGCAACAATTGTGGATTGCTTTATAGTAATCCATCATAGAGAACAAAAATATATGGATAACAGTGGTGAGATTTACCTACGTAGGAATCAGGAATCCAAATACAACTCAATATTACAAACCTTTGGATAATGGGTGGGCAAATCTTTTAAATGAGGTTAGAAATCATCTGTACTATAACCATTGTGATTCTCAATAGTATCTACTTAAATCTCTTTAAGAAAAGACAAAAGAAATATTCAAAACTAATCCTATCTACCCCACTCAGTGTTTATAGTCCACTCAGGAAAATCCTGTGTTCCATATTATCCAAAGCAGCTGACACATTTATCAGATGCTAGAAGGAGCACATCATCTAATGAAGAAATATCAGTCTTTATGCCCTAATCAGGCCAAAATCAGGCTGATTTGGATGTATATTTGTTTGTTTTTAAAGGTATTTTTGGAAGGTTTCCCCATCACTAGTTTTTTAGTAAATTAAACTCTTCTTAAGAATAAAGAACACTCAGGGCAAGGGATTGTGTTTCTTTCTGTACTTCTCTTAAACACAATGGTAACCACGGTATGCACACAGGGCTCTATAAAATCATAACAATTAGATATGGGTGACCCACATTATTCTTTTCCTATAAAAGGGACTATTCTTAGGGACTATTCTTAGTGACTTCGTTCCTTACAATGCACTATGTCTACACTTGGCCAAATAAGTCTACTTAGCATGTCCACACTCAAAAATTAGGTTGACTTAAAGTGGACCTTGCCAAATTGACTTAGAGCATCCACACTGGATGCCTAAGTCAACTTCTAGGAACAAGGTGGACCTGGGACTGGTCCATGGTAGCAGGGGGGACACCCCTTGCCAAGTGCCGGGGGGCTCAGCATTTGCCCCATTGTACTGGGTACAATGGGGACTAAGCAGGACAGGGACACAGGCAGGGCATATGAGCGGAGTGGGCAGGGCTGTGTCCTGCCCTGTGGGGGGGCACAGCAGGCTCTGCCTGTGCCAGCCACCCTGGCAGGGAAAGCAGTGGGGGAGCCCTGGAGCCCATTAAGTTGACTTTAAATCGATTTAGGGCTAATCTGCGTCTACACTTGCTAAGTCAACTTTATAAAGTCGATTTAGCCAGTAAAGTCGACTTTAAACTAGGTTTTATAAAGTCGACTTTAAATTTCCTTAAGTTGACTTAAGTAGCAGCTTAAGTCGATTTAAGGAGATTGTAAGTGTAGGCGCATATTAACTTAAGTCGACTTAAGCAAGCTTAATTCGACTTAATTTGTAAGTGTACCCTAATTCTCCTGACATGGAATTGGTGGTAACAAATGCCACTGAAAAGCTTAGTTGTTAACACAGCTTTGTCTTGCTATCATATTATGAACTTTTCAGTTACTTCTAACTGGAATTACAATGAACCTAGAAGTCTCTACCAAAAATGAGGCCTCATTGTGCTAGGTACTGTATAATCATATTGTAAGAGGAAGTCCTTGCCTTGAAGAGATTATAATCTAAATGGGTAAGGAAGACAAAAAAGTATTATTACCCCATTTTATAAATATGGAACTGAGGCACATAAAGATTAAGGCCAAGGCCTTATGTGGCCAAGGCCATAAGGAATCTCAGGCAGAGCCTAAAGTTGAATATCTTCTAAATCCCAGTGTAGTGCCTTAACCGCAAGACGATACCTTCCTCTCTTCCGACAGTATAACTGTCCTTTTGACAGCTATGTGGTTTTGTGTCCTGGAAA
This sequence comes from Pelusios castaneus, assembly GCA_007922175.1. NCBI lineage: Eukaryota > Metazoa > Chordata > Testudines > Pelomedusidae > Pelusios > Pelusios castaneus. The sequence continues at coordinate 7,413,942 of ML685832.1, forward strand.
GTGTTTCCTACTACAGCATTGTCTTTCTGACCATTTTCCTTTGTTTGTTTTCTTTTTAAACTGACTTCCATTGTACTGGAAAAGCTGTTTGATTTACTTCCACATAGAGAGCTCATAAAAAATTGAAAAGCTTCAATAATTTTAAATAATTCTACCCTGAACATAGAGATTTAAATTTCAGTACTAATTTTTTTTTATTAACAATTTAATTTGGTGGGTACCAGGCTTCTACAAGATTTAAAATTATTGAAGCATTTCAAATTTTTATAAGCTTTCTAGTAAAGATGTGACTATGGTTCTGGGCTTGTAAAGTGTAGCACAATTTAAATTTAATCTAAATTATTTAAGTGTTTCAGAGTTAGGGGAGATTTTCAATCTTGCAATTCATGTTAGGAGACTGGAATTATCCTATAATGTGAAGTGCTTTCATCATTTTGAAACCTGTGGGCAGAATTCTCAGCAACTCTTTTTTATTGTCAGTTTATCAATTTAAATTATTTGTTTTCATCTACAATGCACAGAGATGAAATAAGAGAAATAAGTACATAAAAGGGAACCCATTGTTTCCTCTGGGAAGTTCAAGATAAAGATAAGCTCCCCCATTTTGACAAGATGGTGGAAAGGAGAAAAAGTGCTACAGTGAAAGTCTAGATGAAGTAAAGACAGGAAATTGATGAGCTGCAGGAAAGTTTTGAGAGATGCTGAATTTCCGTCAACTTCATTGGGAATTATCAGACTTTAATTTTTTATTGAAGACCGTTGTTTCCACAGGGAAGTAAAGTGAGCTGATTTTTAGTGCAAGATAAAAATCTGGGCATCTTTATAAATTTAGAAACAACATAATAGTTATAATATTTTGTATGATTTCATGTGATAAAACATAACAATGGGACTTAGAGTGCATAGCTCTGTGATTCATATATTTCTATTCAAGACAAATTAAAAGAAATGCAGTCAGCTTGGGAAACATTTTATTTTTCCAAAAGCAAAAGCCAACAGCATCAATAAGTTTGAAATTCAATTTGCACAACAAGTTTAGAATGTTAAAATTTTCACAGTTCTGTAATACACTTTCTCATTTACACTTACTGTCACAAGAATTTTCAGGTATCATCATCTTCTGTTCACATTATTAGATTTCAGTCAGGACTGTGTTGCTTCACATGTATGATGGTGTAAATCCAGTTAAGTTAATGGAGTTACACTGGTGTGAACTGGAGTAAAGCAGTGCTGAATCAGAACCATTATATTTACAGTAATAAGCTTTTGGAATTTACTTAACGGGTAGGTACTGGCATCCACTGGTTTGAGCAGAGAGTTGATTTAAATCTTTAAGACATCTCTTGCTATGACAGACAAGACATAGCACTAAGAGGTGATCAGATACCACAATGAAACCTGCAATATAAATAACTACATGGAAAAGTAGATAGATGATTTCAAACAATGAACAACAATTTGGAACATTAGAAGAGGATGCTTTAGCTCTTTTCCCAGTTATCAGCCACCAAGGAATGTGAAGTTAATTTGGCAGTCTTTCTTATTTTCATTTTATGCAAGGGAGTTTCTATATAAAATTTCAGAGTATTTTGGGTAACTCATAGACAATTCCATTATCACTGTAAAACCACCACTTTCTGGCCAACCAGTTAAATCCATCTAGCCTAAGAAAGAAATTGCAGATATATACAGTGAATCACAGTGGGGTATAGGGCATAGAGCAGGAGTACCCCACATCCCAAGGAATAACAACAGAGAAGAGGTCTGAACCTGGGAGACTGTCCTAAGGTCCCAGAGCTAGAAGTAGCAACTGAGATCTACTCAGACCCAGTTGGCTTGAAAGCACAAGATCCAGAGACTGGGGCCACTCACAACGAACCCAGTGACTCTGTACAATGATAATGTGTCAGGTTGTGAGAGAAACAAGTGAAGAATCGGGTTCTTAGTATTGCTGAGGAAGTCCAATCCTGCTCTAAGTGAAGGCAAGGGCAAAACTCCAATTGACTGTAATGGGAGCAGGATTAGGCCCTCTATGTAAAAATGCAGCTTGAAGGCCAGGTTCACTGGTTTGCACCAGATGTTTTGTTCTGCTTTAGTGATGTAAAGTAGTAATGAAGCTGGTTTAATGGGACACATTATGCTGGGTTTATAGCTGTGCTGTGCTGCTAGATGGCACAAACCATCTGGAGCATCCCACTGAATCTGACCCTTGGTTGCAGTACCACAAGAGATGTTGGTTAAGATAAAGATGTCAGACCAGATTCTCATCTGGTTTAAATTGCCTTATCTCCATTGGGGCAATGCCAATTTACTGCTGAGGATTTGGATTTCCATTACTGTACATCATGACTTTTCCATATAATTATCCGTTATTATTAGTACTATTATTATTGTTCAAAACATTGAAGTATGCATAAACATTGCACAAAGACTGCATTACAGATGCCATCTTCCACAGCACAAACCCAAACATAAGTTCTCCATATCTCCACTGGAGATAATTGTAATTTTTGTAATTGTTGTAATTTTTTTAATGTGTAAAATGTCACGTGAATGAACCTCTAATGACCTCTGGCTACAAAACCTTCACAATTATATAGCCATACAAGTATTTACAATGTTCTCTCATGTGCATTTCCCTCATGTGTACCAGCTGTTCAGGTGTCTCTTAGCACAAGCAGATACCATCCTCTGCTTCCCTGCTGTGCCAAGTTGTGTGTGCATGTGTCATCCTTCATTTCCCTTGATTTCTACCGAGAAACAGAGACAATGTGCCCATAGGTGAGATTTGGTTGTCTATACAGTGTTTGTAAAATAGACTGGTCCTGAGCCCACTACGACTGGGTGTACTTCTTCTTATCCTCATAAACATTATTGAGTGTTTGCAGCTGGAGACAATAATGCAAACCACATTTGATGCATTGGCATCCCGATGAATATCTGAGCATCACCGATGACCTTTCAGCCTATCAGAAGAGAATTCCATGAACATTCTGTAGCTCGTGACCTTGTAATTAAACTCCCTTCTTCCAGGGTTATTGATATCAGGATATGATTTTATGAGCCAAGGCAGGGGCGGGCAATGATATTCAGCAGGGGGCCAGTGGTGGTGGCAGAGAGCTGGCCTGGAGCCAGGGGTGGGGTGGAGAGTGTGTGTGTGGGAACCTGCAGGGAGATGAGTTGGGGGGATGGCATGGGGGAAAAATAGGGGGAGCTTATGGGGAGTTGGTGGAGCAGGAGTTGGCTGGGGGCAAGGGAAAGCTGGCCTGGAGGGGCAGAGGGGGCAACGCTGGTACTGGCCCTGGCCCTGGAGCACTGTAGTGCTGGCCACGGCCTCTACCCCATGCAGCACTGGCCAGGAGGGCAGAAGGGGGCAGTGCAATGGCATCACCGGCCCTTGGAACATTGCAAAGCCAGCTTGGGAGTGTCGAAGGGGGCGGTGCAACACCAGCCCCAGCCCCGACCCCAGAGTGGCACAGCACTGGCCAGGGGAGTAGGTGGGGGGGGGGGGAGGTGCAGCGGCAGTGCAGGTCTTGGCCCTGGAGCGGCACAGCACCAGCCAGGTGGGGTCTAAAGGAAGCGGAGGATAGCAGGCCAGGTGGGGCCAAAAGGATGGTGGGATGGACAGAGTCTTCAGGCAGGCTGGATCCAGCCCACAGGCCATATTTTGCCCACCCCTGAGCCAAGGCCTGAAAGGTTATGTGTGGTCCCCACAATAACACAGTTAGACACACGGTAGAGAAAAATATCATTTCTGGGGAATCAGGTCTCTTCTTTTACTTTAAAGTATACTCCTGATCACCTAAATCCCCTGGTGTCATGAATCTTTCCAGTGTTTTTATTAATGAAACTGCCTCTGCAGTCCACTAAGCCTTATAGAATGAGTGAACAGTCATCTTTTTAGGCTCATATACTCACTTGGCCTTTGTGATGAGCCATATTAGAATGTGGGTTCCATCGGTATCCTCTACACTTTTTAGAATTCCTGTCCTCTCATACCTCACTATTATTTTTGGAACTTTTCTTATGGCAACCACCCAACGGCAGATCACAGTCTTAATTGTGTCACAACTTTTCAACTTTTCAAAGTGATTTTCAATGAGCCTTTATCTGTCTGATGTCGGCAGGTTCCGTGGGGCAATAGCAACTTGCCTCTGAACTGGTACTAGAGGTTTAGTGCAAGCTCTTCACACAACTCCAGAAAGATAATTTTCCTCATTCACCACTTCTGGTCATCTCAGAGTTCTAAAATGATGTGATCACACCACACTGTGCTGGTTCTTCTCTACAAGATGCCATGGTCCACCCAAGGACATATCATGTCAATACCAGCATTCACCCTACTGTCTATGCAGTGCTGTGTACGAAGAATGAATTGGCATTGACCATTAAGGTCAGCAGTGTTCAATGTGCCAGAAAGTTCTGTCCAATATCCAACCAGCAACTCTCTGATTGCCTACTCCACTGCATAACCATGTGTCTTGCAACAAGCAGCAGGTGCTGAACCATATCATCATCCCATCACTCAGTATCTACTACCTACTTTTGCAGGGAATAACAGTGAGGGGTGATGTGATCAGAAACTGCCATTGGCAAATGAATGGAGATGGTCCATTGTCCACAACATAAAATAAAGACATTCCTATAGTGTCTCCCTGTGGTGCACAGAATCCTGGAATATCCTCCCTAAAGAGGTAGTGTGAATATTGAGTAACAAAAGTGGCAGTGGTTGTCCCAGGAGGGACAACCTGCTGAATGTGAAAAAATCAGGGCAAGCTGCAAAACTGAGAGCCAAACTCTCCCAAACACTGATGGGTGATACTTAAACCAGGATCCCTATTAGCCACAAGCAGGCTTCTGATTCCCCACACTGGTTATCATGAAGCCTACCAAAATAGAAATAGCCCCCTTTATCGCACTTCAGCTCCTCTGCCTCCCACATAGTGCAGCTTCTATACAAACATGTTCACAGCTATACATCCATGTCTAGCTCAACATATGTGGAAGCATGGAATAGATCTGGGGAGCATGCCTGAGTGTACATGGTCCAATACTCAAGTATTTGTGCCAGTGTAGAAATAGCTGGAGGTAAATGAGGCTATTTAATCTGATTTGGATTCCCATCTATCTCTGTCACAAACACAGATATTTTCATTAATATTAATAATTGGGATATGGGATGGAGAAGGAAGTTTCATGCAACTTCAAAAATCTTCATATTTAAACAGAGATTTTGCAGATTCTTCTACAAAGACTTAACTACTTTGGCATTTGAATGCCTGCAGAATTGCTGCTAGAAGAAGCAGATGATTACATAATTCAATACATCACCTTAAGGCTGAAGGTCTGTACCTTATTAAGATGTTACTTCAGGGAATTAAGTATTATCCTTGAAGCTTCACTACTAGTAGAAAGAAATTATAATGCTGACAATTTTGATGTATGAACTTTTAACCTAAATTTCTGGACTCGCAATCTGCAGAAGCTAACATCTCCAAGAATTAAGATACAATGCATAAAGGCTTACATATATCAACACTTCAGCACAGACACAAGCTTAATTTATCCAAGAGCAGTTTTAAAGGAATGCAAAATATTTAATTAATTGCATTTATTTTTGCAATTATGCTAAATACATTTCAGAAGTTAAAATAAAAAAAAAAAACCCTTAAAAACAAGTTCCACAAAATTGTTTACACTTCCAACACTATCCTCAACTCAGTCTCTTCTCTGTTTCCTGCTGTTTCTCCTCCTCAGAAAACCTCTAATAAAACAGCTCCTCATTCTGCAAATGTCAAGATGCATTGGCAAGCCTTTTAAAACAATTTACTGTAGATAGTTTTGAGAGGATCACTCTGAAACAATATAAGCATCATCAGCAATAGTCTGTCATAGTGTAAGCGTGGGAGACACTAAGCTCCTGTGAAAGAGGTTCCAGCAAGGTCGGCCAAAATGCACTTTCTTGCTTTTCTAAGGGCTTTTTAAAAACAGAACTCTGATATGATCCATGGAGTATTCGATGGAACTGATTTTTGCTTAATAACAACAATAATATTAATCAATAATTTATTAGTAGTGTTAGTAGTATAAATACTGTATCGAGAGAAAATGTGAAGAGGATATATTCACACGTTTAAAATATTACTTCAATATTCAGCAAAAGACTTTATAAGATATTTTTCTCATTTATGTAAGTTTATTTGCATAAATAATCAATTGAGTTCAATGGGACTACAAATGTGAGTAAAATTATACATATAATAACGTGTTATGTTCATATACACATTATCAGGGTCAGGGCCTACCTTAGGCTATGTCCAAAAGGAGTGTTCACAAAGACCCCTGGAAAGCTCTGCCTCATTAATTGCAACATTGATGATCAATAAATGAGGCAAGGTGCACAATATGTGGGGCAAGGACTCATACAGAACTCTTCTTTATTTATGTGTGTCTAATACAAGGAGTTTTCTTGCTTCAGTTGGGCTGCGACAGGAACCCAGTTTCCAGGCCCACCAACACAGTGGAGCAAGGGGGACAATTGCCCAGGGACCTGGTAATTTAAGAGTGTCCCGGCAGATGGGAGGATAGATAGATATTCTCTATTCCTCCACACACACCTTTCCCCCAAGCCATCATTGCTCACACTGTCCCCTCCTCCCCTGAGCTGAGCTTATTTATTATGTGCCGTACAGGGTCCTGTGTGACTGAGGAGGCAGTGTCTGTTAATTAGCTTCCTGGGTTCAATTGAATAATCTTCCTAGGGAATCCAAGAGAACCAGGAATTTGGGCATCAGGTACTGCCTCTTCAGTGCCTAGAAACCTGCATTGCTCATAATAAATAAGCCAAAATGTCCAGCAGACACAAGCTTGACCCTCAGCCATTTCTTTCAGGCGGGTGAGGGGGGAGCTGACTGCTCTGGGGCCAGGAATTGATGTTGGTGGGCCTGCAGGTCTCCCAACTCCCACTACCCTAGACTCTCCACTAAAGCATACTGCCACTAATATTGGTTCTCATATATAGTCCTTAAAACTCATTACTCCTATTTCATATAGGACATATCTCACACAATTCTTGGAGCATGGGGCAAATCTCCTGTGAATTTCTACCTCACTGAGTACATTCTTCAGTATGTAGTTACATTACCCATGCACTCATGTGTATAACAACACTGCTTGGTTGTGCAATATATGAGCTTAGCCATGGGTGGATTTTATGGTAGACAGGGAGGAGGAGAAGCTATGACTCTCCAAAATCTTTCCCATGGAGCCCCAAAAATCTGTCCCTGCCTCCTGGGAAAGCATTAGGCATGGCCTGCAAAAGCATCTTTCCTTGATTTCCGTGGGTGCATCTACACTGGCAACTTAGGTCAATTTAAGCATCCTTACACAAAGCCGCGTCCACAATGGGCTTTTATTAAGTCGACTTAAGCACTTCTTTAAGTCGAGCTAATAACACCTTACGTTGACTTAATAACACCACCTCTGAAGGTCTACTTAAAGTCAATGTGGACAGGGAATAGCACTAACTCGATCTTATTAAGTCGACTTAAAGCCAGTGTGGATGGCTAAGTCTACTGTTAAGTCGACTTAACAAGGTTGACTTAAGTCGACTTAAAGTGTAGCCAGTCTGTTAAGTCGACTTAACAAGGTCAACTTTAAGTTACCAGAGTCGACTTAACTTTACAAGTGTAGACATAACCTGTGTGCCTGCAGCTTGCTGCAGAGGCAATAGCAAGGCTGCAAGCCTCACAGTACTTGAAAAAAAAAATTCAGTAGGTGGATGAAACAAGACAAACTCCTTAGAATCTGTGCTAAATCAGTGACATTTTAAAAAGGCAGGAGCAAGCTATCTATGTCACCAATAGACACAGAACAATAGCAGCCCATAGGTCTAAATTAGGCAATAAGTATCCTCACAGAGAGCCCAGCACAGCTTTAGAGGTTTCAGGTTACCAGTTAGGTCTACATAAAGTGTTACAAATACTGTGAATGGGTTTTTTACTAAATCCAGGGTTACACTTTTCTAGGACCTGCTTTTTTTTTCCTTCTGAAGAGTTGCTATTACTTTGATATAAAGCCTCCTCCTCTCATCAAGTAGACAGCTATATCACTGTATATATGCATGTAAATGTTTATAAAGGCTAGGAAGCCATCCAGAAAATTATTTTGAATTGATGTAAACTGGTTGGTGTAAGCTTGCAGATACATGCGGCATAATATAGAAAAGGTTCTATATGCTTAAAAAGTTGCAGGGAATTAATCTGGATTACAGCATTTATTTTTGTCCAGAAATAATTGTGATTTATAATCTCAATAGAAGCTGAGTAGTAGTATATTTGTGATTGTATGGGTATACATTATTCCCATGCATATCATATAGTTCACATGGGGACAGACAAACAGAGCTGTCTTTCTTCTCCTGGCAGTGGAGAAGTGCATAACAAAGAAATAAATGTAAATTAAGCTCCCCTCATCCATTCCCTGAAAAGGAGGTGCCGAGTCATGAGTGGGTGTTGGGGTGGTGGTGAAGAAAGAAGTACATACATTTAGAACTGTGATGGGTAGTAAGTGTGTTGCTAGCTCCAGCCCGTACTCGGGCGTCCCACCTGCAACAGTTTTGGCCCTGGCTGCATCTGGGGTCGCGCACTGGGTAACTCGAAGGGGTGGAAGGCCATAGCGCCGATGAAGCTCCTTTGCTCCAGACTCAGTGGCAGCAGGGACACAATAACACCAACCATAAAAGGATGTTCCCCCGGTTTCAGGAAGCAGATAACATAACATAGCCTTGAAAGCTTGCTTCTGTTGCAGGTGGGACGCCCGAGTATGGGCTGGAGCTAGCAACACTTCTAACCAGAGAAAGAGGAAGAGGGTGGGATATTTTCACATACAGCAAGGGAAAAGTACTGAAGTAAGCTATATAAGGGTCACTGCAACAGGGGTGGGGTACGCATGATTTAAGACGTGCCTGTCTCCGTGTGCCTGCTTGAGATCTCAAATAAATCTTAGTGTGCTTCTCCGCCCTGGTGTGATTATTGGTGCTGCGCACTCCGGGCAACAAACCTAAATGAACTGTTTCTAGCTCCAGCCCATACTTGGGCGTCCCACCTGCAACAGTTTTGGCGAGCCAGCCAGGAGACTGGGACTTTAGGGGTTTCAAACAGCCTTGCCTGGACCCCACCGAGAGCCAAGGCAGCCACCCCCACCTCGACGCCCACGTGCACACTGGCACTTTGCCGGAGGGCTTTGTTGCGTGAGACTGTCCAGCCCGGTGGGCACTTCGGTGCAATGCACCCTTGGTAAGCGGAGAATCACTGGCAGAGGGTAGGGCGATGGTGTGGAATGAGTCTTGTCTACAGGTAGGACTAGTCCGTTTGGTGGTAAGTCCGTTTCCCTAGGGACGCCCAGGGGTAGTCCCGGGTAGGTATGGGGCAAGGACAAGGAAAGGGCCCGGAGTATTGTATCCCCTTGGAATGAATTCTGTTAAACTGGAAAGGTTTGGAGTCAGACCCCATGACTAAGAAACAATTGAAAAGGTTTTGTTCTGTTGATTGGCCACAGTATCAGCTAGGGGACCAGGAGCAATGGCCTCAAGGGGGCTCCCTTAATTATAACACCATTCTCCAGCTTCTTTTGTTTTGCCAGTGCACCGGGAGGTGGAATGAGCATATGTATGTCCAGCTGTTTATGGCTCTATGGGACGAAAAGAGCTGTTGTGGAAATATAGTCTGGTTGCAACCGAGTCGGAGACATCTTCGAGCAGACCATCCCCTCCCACGGCTGTAATGGCGGAACTGGTGCCCCCTTTGGCCCCGATACCCCCTCCAGTTAGGGATGAGGGCCCCAGAGATCAGGGAGCGGGGGGAGGGCCTGGGCATGTACCCACATATAACTGAGACTGCAATCTCTCGTCAAGGGGGTGACAATCGACCGGCTAATACCATGCAGGTCTACACTCATGTCCTCTTTAACCCAGTGAATTTGGCTGCCTTCGAGGCACAAGCCGGGCACTTTTCAACAAACCCCAGCCACTTTATGTCCGTGTTTGAAGGGTGTCTGGCAAGTCACAAGCCAGACTGGGATGACTGTAATTGCGGCAACCGGGAAAGGAGTCAGGTGTCCTGTCTGTGCCCCCGCAGAATGTACTTTGGGAGACAAACATATTTCCCACCGCATAGTTTACCTTCCTGACTGCCCCACCCCTCTGCTGGGAAGGGACCTCCTCTGTAAGCTGGGAGCCACTCTGCATTTTACACAGGACGAAATCACTCTCAACTTACCCCCAGAGCATGCCTGGCTAATGGTAGTGAAACCTCAGGAAAAAGCCCAAGAAGCTCAGGATTGGGCACACTGGGAGGATCAAGTTTATCCCCTAGTGTGGGCCACAGAAGCTCCGGGGAAAGCCTCTCACATTACTCCGGTTACAATTCAGCTCCTCCCAGGGAAAACCCCAGTGAGAATCCACCAGTATCCCATACAGCAAGAAGCGTAGGAGGGGCTGCAGAATACCATTGAAACATTCCTAAGGTGTGGGGTCCACCGGGAGTGTCAGTTGGCTTGGAACACTCCCATTCTGCCAGTTAAGAAACCGGATGGCACCTACCGCTTGGTGCAGGATCTTAGGGCTGTGAACGAGCGAGTGAAGCCCCTGCACCCTCTGGTGCCAAATCCCTACACACTACTTGCTTCTATAGGGGAACAATATATGTACTTTACTGTTCTCAATTTAAAAGATGCCTTTTTTACCATCCCGGTGGAATGACAGTCCCAGGAACTCTTTGCCTTTGAGTGGGAGGACAGAAAGCAGGTAAAGAAACAAATGTGCTGGACCGTTTTAGCCCAAGGATTCAAAAACTCCCCCACCATTTTCGGCCAGGCACTTGATGGGGACTTACAGGAGTGGGACAACCAGGAGGGGGTACTCCTGTTGCAATACGTAGATGATCTCTTCCTGGCAGCCCGGGGACTAGAAGAATGCCTGAAAGCAACAGTAAGCCTGCTAAACTTTCTCAGGCTCAGGGGCTCCCGCGTGTCACACAAGAAAGCTCAGATCACCCTTACCGAGGTCCGGTACCTGGGGTTCCATATTCAGCAAACGCAGAGGCGACTTTCCAACGAAAGGAAGGAGGCAGTCTGCCAAGTCCCCACCCCGACTAATCGAAAACAGCTGCAAGTGTTCCTTGGCATGGCAGGGTTTTGCCACATCTGGATCCCTGAGTTTGGACTTATAGCAAAGCCCCTTTATGAATGCCTACAGGGTATGGACCAGGAGCCATTCCACTGGCCCCCTGAGCCGGAAACCACCTTCAAGGCTCTGAAGCAAAAGCTCCTGGAGGCCCCAGCCCTTGGTCTCCCAGACTTGTCCAAATCATTTCAGCTTTTTGTTCAGGAGCGAAGGGGGTTGGCCCTCGGGGTTCTCACCCAATATTTGGGAATCTGGCGGCGCCCGGTGGCGTATTTCTCTAAGCAGTTGGATCAGGTGGCTACAGGATGGCCGAGATGCCTGGGACCAGTAGCCGCTACAGCCTTGATTATTGAGGAGGCTGAGAAGTTAACCCTTGGGGGTAGCATGATGGTTTATACTCCCCATATGATCCAGGCCCTCCTAGATAGTAAGGGGGAGTCTGTGGCTAACTCAGGCTCAATTAGCCCGATATCAGGCCAAGCTCATTGAAAACCTGGAGGTGCAACTGCGGACCTGCTCAACTCTTAATCCAGCCACCCTCCTTCCTGACTCTGAGGGTATAGAACATAATTGCCTGGAGACTGTGGATTCGCAACATTCCAGCAGGGTGGACCTTAAAGACCGGCCCCTGCCTAACCCAGACTTTGCATGGTATACTGATAGGAGTAGCATGGTGGTTGGCGGCCAGCGTAAGGCAGGATATGCTGTGGTTTCCCTCTTCAACACCATTGAGGCACAGACGCTGCCGCCTGGGACCTCCGCACAGTTGGCGGAGCTGATCGCCCTCACCTGAGCACTCGAGCTGGCCGCCAATAAGCGGGTTAATATCTTCACTGATTCCAGCTATGCTTTTGAGGTAATGCATGCCCATGCAGGGCTATGGAAGCAGCGGGGAATGCTAACAGCCCAGGGAAACCCAGTTAAGTACGGCCCACAAATCCTCCGTTTACTGGCAGCCATTCAAGTGCCTGCCGAGGTGGCTGTAGTACACTGTCGGGCCCACCAGAGGGAGGATCAGCATGTAACTCGGGGAAATGCCCGAGCTGACTGGGAAGCCAAACGTGCAGCCTCGGCCCCCCCGTAGAAGAAACTACTCTAGGGGCGCTCTCATCCCAGCCCTAGAAGATCTCCCCCGTCTGGTCTACTCACAGGGTGAGCGAGCTCTGGCTGCAAAGCTCCAGCTCCTGGAAACAGATGGGTGGTGGCATACATTGGATGGAAAAGTCCTTCTCCTGAGCACTCTTGTGCCTAATGTTTTGAATCAGTTACACCTAGCAACCCATGCGGGGAGGGAAGCCTTAGTCCAGAGGACCACCAAGTATTTTCTCGCCAGTAGCTTCCGCCCCCAGGCCTCCCGAATTGTGGTGGGGTGCCCCATCTGCCAGAAGAACAAACCTCGTTCCGGAGGACCCCACCAGCCAGCATCGCTTGAACAGACCCCCGGGCCTGGTGTTGTATGGCAAATTGACTTTACTGAGCTGCCACGGACCCTGGGGTATTGGTATTTACTGGTGATGGTGGATCGTTTCACTGGATGGCCAGAGGCCTTCCCTTGCCAAAATTGCACTGCTAGGACAGTGACTGTGAAATTGATGAAGGAACTGATCCCCAGGTTTGGACTGCCCCAATGGATTGAGTCCAACAACGGAACTCATTTTACTGCAAACATTGTAAAGATAGTCACAGAGGCTCTGCAACTATAATGGAAGCTACACTCTCCCTGGAGACCCCAGGCCAGCAGGGTCGTTGAACGGACTAATCAGACTCTCAAGTGACATCTCTCCAAAATCTGCCAAGAAACCACCCTTAAGTGGCCGGATGCCTTGCCACTGGCCCTGTTGCGGGTTCGGGTACTGCCTAAGGGGAGGTTGGGTTTAAGCCCCTTTGAGATCCTTTTTGGATGGCCCTGGCCTGTGAATGGTGCCCCGGTTCCGCTAGGAGAGTGGGTCCTAGGAGAGTCAATATTATCCAAATACTTGTCCTCATTGTCTGCTGTTCTTTCTTTTCTTCACAGGTTTGTGAAAGATGCTCAGCCTGTTCCACTAGAAACCCCGGCTCACTCCCTCCAGCCCAGAGATTCCATCCTCGTCCGGAGCTTTAAAGATGAACCCCTGGCTGCATCAACAAGTGCTAGAAGGGGATGCAAGAGGTGCTGAGGGCTAAGGGACATGGCTGGAGGGCGTGGTGTATGGGGTGGTGCCAGGGGTGCGGCCTGGATCCCACGGAGCTACCTTTCCCAAAGTAAGCTTCAAAATGTGCCCATGAGCTTAGCAACATTATGTAAATGCACTGCACATACCTGGCACTGATTTTTGATGACCAAATCAAAACAAGATTTTCACAGGAATATTCAAAGGTAAGGTTCTGCAGTGGGGACTTTTTTTTTTCTTTTGAATTTCAGGTTTTTAGCCTCCAGTCCTTACAGAAAGCTGTTAGAATAAATGTTCCTGGGATTTTCTTTCTCACAATGAAGAAAGCATGCATTTTTCACTATCCACATTTTCAAAAATTCTTGCTCTGTCCTGGTCCTAACTTTCCAAATAAGCTAAGGTAGAGATCAGGTCAGAATAATTTTATCTTGAAAGGTGAACATTTCAAAAAAAATTGAGGCAGCAAACATGGGAATATGCAATGTAAGTTATGAAAGTTTAAAATAGAAACATTTAGGTTTCTTCACTATTGCTGTCACTAGTGTTCCAGGAAATTGAAAGGACAACCAAAAATTCACATTATTGTGGATAAGTCAAAAAAGTTGGACTGTCCTTTCTAAAAATCTCTCTGAAGGATTAATTTCTTTTAAAGTAAATTTAGTGTCTATGACAAGTGTTGGATTGACAATCCTGGACATTGACTTTCCTTATTCACAGATAAAACCGGTGCAAAGAAATGTTGTAAATAAGTGTGAAAAATAACCAGATGTGTATGCCATTTTTCCACTCAGCAAAAATAAGTCTATAAAAGCCAGTGGCTAACCCCCCCCCCCCCCCCAGTTTGGAAGTTCGTCATTGGTTGCTGTGTTCACCACCACAAGTCATTGCTCCCCATGCTCTGCACCCACAGTTGTTTAACTGGGGTTCCCAACTGCTGAAGGGGCATAAGCATTGGTGCTTTCCTATTTCTTTTCTTTTGTGTGTGTATTTTAATAAAACTGTTTTCATATACCTTTTATCTGGTTTCCCAGTGTTGTGTCTACTGAACCCATCGAACCTTAGGGACTGAGCTATAGTTTGTAGCCAGTGTCCTGTGACATTTAGTGCACCGAGCAGGGTTCAGAAGCACAAATGGGAGGTTTTTAATTCTTAAAAGGAAAGACAGAAAGGGGAGTGATGTTGAAAATCAACTACCAGGCTGGCCTACCATGTCAGCCTGTAGCCAGATGGCACAGAAGTGAATGGAAAGTGAATGGATTATTAGCATATTAGCAGGGGTGTTGTAAGCAAGACATAAGCAGCAATTTTTCGTGCTACTCCATGTTGATTAGGTATCAGCTGGGGAATTGTGACCAATTCTGTGTGCTATATTTCAGGAAAGATGCGGACACATTCGAGAAAGTCCAGAGAAGAGCAACAAAAATGATTAAAGGTCTAGAAAACATGACCTATGCAGGAAGACTGAAAAAAATGGGTTTGTTTAGTTTGGAAAAGAGATGATTGCGGGGGGACGGAAAGTGAATGGATTAAAAGAAACACTCAGACTGTTGCAATAAACTTGCTCAAAAGGCAATTAAAAATGGTACAGCGCAAACACAAGCATAAAGCCCAGGCTCCTGTCTTGACAGTGAAGGTGCACGCCCTTCATCGTGGGGATTGGGACCCCGAGACCTGGAATAGAGACAAAGGGGAAAAGGTTAAGAACTGATGTTGAACAGCTGGAACAGGCTGTTATCCTGAGGGATAATAAGCGTGCTCTTTTGGAGAGAAACACTATGCTGGGTGAGGATTTGGAAGTGTCCAGCAGGGAATCCGCAAACAAGAGGGGGTGGCTGAACCAATGGTGATACGCTATGCCTGGGATTGCCTTCGCCACCTCGTACAGTACCCCTACCCCACCATGTCCCAAGTGAAGGTTTGGGTCCCGGTAGCATCAGACGGGGACTCTGAGACATGGGATGGGGCATATTGGATTCCAGAAATGAAGGTGGAGGGTGGGAGAAAGAAGCTAAGCCAGGGGAGGGTCCTGCAAAGGACATTCGACCCCTAGTTACAAATGAAACTAAGGGACCTCCTGGGGTGGCCCCTCAACAGATACAGATGATGAAAGATTACACCCAGACAGAGCTACAAGAGTGGGTGAGAGCATGAAATCCAGGCAGCTCCGCTGCTGGGACCAGGGAGCTGATGCAGTGCAGCCAGGGCCATCCCTGGGGTGGTTGTGAACGGGGTGATCGCCCTGGGCCCCGCAGTTACGTGGGCCCCACACTGTCCCGCATCCAGCGGGGCAGTGTGGGGCCCATGTGCACCATAACCCTTCCTCCCACAGCCAGGAGGGCTGTGCCCGGCCCTCCCTGCCCCCAGGGCGGAGAAGGAATGCCCAGGGGTAGGGTATACGGAGCTCCTCCCAGCAGGCGGCCTCAACTTCCCAGCCCGGGGCCGGGGTCGCTGGCTCCCTCCCGCAGGCGGCCTCCCGGGCCAGGACTGGAGCCGGCTCTGGCTCTCCCCCCTTCCCCCTCCGGCAGGCAGGCAGAGCTGGAGCTGGCTTCCCCCGCCCCCTCCCCCCCAACAGGTGCCCTTAGCCTCTGGGGCCAGCTCCCTGGGGGCGGAGTGGGCCAGTCGGCCCATAACGCTCCCCTCCATCATGGGGGGCAGGGCCCCACTTTGGCCACTTGGCCCTGAGCCTCACTTCCCCCACGGGAAAGTCTTGAGTGTAGCTGGTCCTGCAGGAGGTAACGAGACTGGGGGCCAGCTTCATCGATTCAGGGGGATGACTGAGTGGCTGCTCCAGAGCCACCCCCCTCAGACATTTTTCTTTTTTTTTTGCTGGGGCGTCCAGCCTGAGTTACACCTAGTCTCTTATGTTCAGAGGCAGATTAAGGGGATTTTAAGACCTTGGATATGAATTTTTCAGCCCCCACTCCCCCCCACCCTCTGTGAGTGTACAGCTGTACCTGGCTGCATGCTGTGGAGGAATGGGGGAAGGAGGAGGGGCTGGCAGCTTCCGTCACTGCTTTTGGCAAGCAGACTTTGCTAAGCTTCCCCTTTCCCCCACAAGATCATGGCTGTGTCTGGCTGTGTGCTGTGGGGGAAGAGGAGGGGCTGGCAGCATTTTTTTTTACTGATTTGGGCAGGCAGGCTTTTTGTGACAAAATGCATTATTTTACCATGGGGTTTCCTCTCAGCTACAGTTGAATAATGGCAACACCGTGCAGGACAGAACGATGGGTTTGAGCATTCATTGGGTTTTCCATATCCCCAGTTACCCCCAGAGGGCAAGTGCAGTAGACTGCTACAACTGGCAGCAACTGCAGCTCCTATCACTGGACTGCATGCTTAGGGGATGATATGGGCTACTAACAAAAGCTGCCTTTCAGTTAAATTCATACCAGTATTACAGCCTGACGCCAATGGAACGCCAGCACAGCAAAGTGAGCATGCAACATGAGGAGTCAAGTGCTGCAAAGAGCCCAGACCAGCCAAATTGCAAGTTGCACTGGTGCACTCTGCTGTATGCTTCCTGACCGGGGAATTCCTCAGTCAGCAGGGATGGACTTGTATGCAGTCACCCTGGATATCACTGATCTCAGCATGCAAAAATTAATCCCACTGGGACACAGTACAGCTACCTAAGGAATGTTATGGGAGGGTAGCCCCTCTGTTCTGGGCTGGTATTTTGTGCAAGAGTACATACAGGCAGGGGAGGTGTACCTTGATTTCCTGGAAGAGGTGCAGGTACTGCTGTTTAATTTTGGAATAAAGCCTGTGCAGGTGCACCCTGTCAACTAAGTGGCTCTATTAATCTGTGAGCAGATAGCCCTCCCGGAGGTGCGAGTGGTGTGGTTCCCTGTAGGATTCATGCTTAACAATAACAACTGTTATACTGAGCAGACAAGCTGTAGAGGTTTTTTATCTGCTTCTGTTTCTTAAGTAGATCTGTTGCAGCCAGTTCTCATATTCATGTCTTAAGGGCCTTTGAGTATTGGAACTTTTGTCAGGAAAATCACATTTAGTAAAACAGATTTTTATTTATTTATTTCATGATACAAGAGGCTTTTGGTGATAGAAAGGATTTTAAGGCATGACCTAAAAGCTAAAAAGACATATATGGCCAAAAGTTAAAGGTAACAGTGAAGAAAGTGAAGTGCTAACAGCCTGTGATGCTGGCAGGCTTGGGACAAGAATGACTGAAAATTTGTTTGTTTCCCTTCCCTATTAATTACATTTTGTTGTATAGGTCATGTACCTATCACATGAAACATTTCTGTAGGACATGAAAATAGGCAGAGAAATAGCAATCTTAGTAGAAATAGCCATAGAAGTTCAACGTTTTTTAATAGGCTATGCTTATGAATAGCAAAATGTTTCATGCGATCTCATGTACTAGAGTGTAAAGAGTTTCTATTTTACCTGTTTGTAGAGTGTTTTGTGATACTTCATAGGAAATACATTAAATATAAATAAACAACCAGATCTTCAACAGTGTAAATCATCATGGCTACCTTAACTTCAATATACATCTGTTGAGGATCTGTCCACACTATCTTATATTTAATATAGGTCTGCTTCTTCTCTCACACTGGTTTTCTGTTTGGGCAATGCTACTAATTCCATGATATACATAAGTGTACATAGACAGCCATAACAGAGATGTAAAGAATGAAAGGTACAATACTACCCTCAGCTGGATTCCTTGGCTGTTTCACATGTCTACATTCCATTATTCCTATGGGTAATCTTTCAGTACAATGATAGATAAGCCTTGGAAAATCTACTGAAAATTTCAATAGCATCTATTAGAATCCTTCAACTGGCCTCTTTTAATTTGAGTTGAAGGACCAATAGCCTGAGGAACCACTTACTCCAGGAACAAGAAGACCAATACATTTGTTGCTGTGCTTCAAAACCTTCTTTCCTCTCCTAGAGACATTTACTCATGTAACATTATGTAAGCAGCCCCACTTATTAAACAGGATTACTTGCAGGCATAAATCAACAGAACATGGTGCCATCCTTCTAGGTGCTGAGCAATGCCTGAAAATACTAATCACCTTCACTTCCCATAGACTACAATGGTACTGGCAGGCACTGAACAGAACCTCTCTGGAGGGAGTGAATGTGTGTTTGCAGGACTGGAATCTAAGATAGCTAACTGAAACCAGTAGAAACAAACTGGAAAAATCGCAACTGGAATTTTTGCTAGGGAAATGAATGACAGAAAATCCATCCTCCCAACTCCCCACCCTAAAATGGAAATAGCTGAATGTTTACTTTTATTTTAAGAAGTGGCATACAAATAAAAGCACAATAGAATGGTTATGCGGAATTGAACTATATTTGTTCTTTTTGTTTTAGTTTACGGGAAAAGAAATTTTTTTCCAACAATATTATTTATGTCAAACAAAAGGGAAGAATAAGAGCTCAAAGGAGATCATATATTTTCTTTAAATACCAAATTTGTGAGCAGAATGAATTTTTTTTTCTTTCTGAAATCAGCTACTGAGCTAAATGTTTTAATTCAGCCAAATGTTCCTAGAAATCAGTGTACTTTGGAACTTCAGGTTCTCACCTCCTACTCTTTAGCACTTGACAGTGAACAAACATCAAGCTGCTTTATTCTTCATTATGCCATGGTACTCATTTTTGAGTACTTCTTTACATATTCATATAATCTGCATTTCTTTTTTTTCTTTCTTTTCCTCTGAATTAGAACATTTACATCACATCTGATCTTGTATAATGATCTGTGTCGGCAAACTCCACTTGTAGAACTGAACTCATTAAGAGGGAAAAATTAGTAGAATTGGACACTATTCAACCTTGTGATGGGAAAACATCAAAAGACCTTTAATGCTCAGTTGAAGATAACTGCCAAAAATGCAGATACTTCTATGCAAGTTGTTAGAAGAAGGGATCAGGCTCACTCAGAAGTGGAATGGGTAGTTGGTGTCTTTAACCAGGTTGCTTGTTCCTCCTTATACATCCAATCTAGCAGGGAATAGCTACACCTCACCTGCACCCATATAAGTAAACTCAGAATACAGGATTAACAAGATACATATACCTTTCTAACACACAAATACAATATATATAATGCAACAGGTGCATGCATAACACAACAGGTTACATCATACCTAAATCCCTACATGGTTTAATTGTTTTTTAATATGCAGGTTATGTGATTAGATTATACTTAATATAAAAGCATATAATTAGCCCACCCATTTTTGTTGTTTATGAGTTATTTGGCTACCAAATACAATTTTGACTAATGAGATGTTCAAGGCTCTTTTGCCCTCCCTATTACCTTACCACCATCAACCCATCAGAAGGTCTCCTTTTATTAATGGCGTATTGGTAGAACCATTACAGTAAACTGCCCTCACATCACAGTGAACTGTTTTCACTTAAAACAAACAAGGAGTCCCGTGGCACTTTTAAAGACTAACAGATTTAGGCCAAGTACACACTACAGACTTGTCCCGCAATAACTTTTATTGCGGGACAAGCAAGCATTATAATTATGCTTTACTGCGTCCACACTGCACTCCTTCTAGCGAAAGGAGCGTTCACATGCTCCTTTCAATTTTAGCTAGAAGGAGCAGTGCATGGTGGGTACCTATCCCACCAGGCACTGCCCTGCCAGCCGAAAGGCTGGCAGTGGTGCTGCCTTGAGCCCCAGTCCTGCTGGGGCTCAGATCTGCTGGGGCTCAGCTGCTGCCGGCCAGCTGAGCAGCAGCTGAGCCATGGCTCAGTCAAGCCCGGCTTCACAGCTGAGCTGGGCTGCAGGGGCTCCAGCTCCCTTGGTGGGGCTCCAGCTGCCAGGCAGCTGAGCCCCGCCGGGGAGCTTCAGACCCCTGCCACAGCTGAGCCCCACAGCCAGCCTCGGCGGGGGCTTGAGAACCCCGCTGTGGCCACTTGAGCTCCCTGGAGCGTGGTGGATGGAGGGGCTCCACTGTTGGTGGCTGTTGGAGCCCCGCCACTCACCGGGCTCCAACTGCAGGGGTTCGGGTGGCGGCGGGGGCTGCAGCGCTTAAGCACACAGCTCCTGCCACCACCCGAAGCCCCGGGGCTGAGCTAGGGGGCTGGCCTGAACCGGCTGCCCTCGCCGGTCCAGCCGGCCAATCCCCCAGCTGCCGAACCTGGCAGCTTTAATATGTCAATTTTGCTGCTCGGCTAGAGCAGTGTATTTGACAGCTCCAATGTCCCAGAGTGGCCCGGTTTGGCACTCTGGGACATTTCCGGAGGCTGTCAACAGCGCAGAAAGCATCCACACAAGCCTTACCACCCTCGTTTGGGTGGTTTACATGTTGCGCAGCAAGAGGGCTGTTGCCATGCAACAAGAAGCTTTAGTGTGTGGACGCTTTGATTGTTATCACGCGGTAAGGAGCCTTACTGCACGATAACTTCTTAGTGTGTAGAAGGCCTTATTTATAGCATGAACTTTTGTGGGAAAAAATCCCACTTCGTCAGATGCTTTTCACTTAACTTTCCTTTGTTAGTTGTATCTTGGTGCTTTCCAGCAAAGCTCTCTGTTTACACCTTAGTGACTCTGCTTGTAATAACAAGTTTCATTTCTAAAGCCAGTAGCCAGCTACTCAGTTAATATAATGACATAAATTCCCTACATGAGTTCTCTAAACCTCTTAAGTTTCCATAACTGGGATGGAGAACTCCCACTAAGGATCTTCTAATGAGATTTCTATTACTTCTGGCAGTCTGTTTAGAGATATTTTGATAAAAGGATTTCATGTGACAATACAGTATTTCCATTCTTTGATAGAGAATTTAGTAATTACTCAAAGTTATGAACAATAGGAGTCACACTTTGTTTTGAACTTAAAAAGTTTGATTTGTGTCTGAAGTGAAGTGTTCAGGATTTAGGATTTTTCCATAGTTTATCCTTAACCTATTTGACCATTCATAATTTCTTTTCTCTTCTCATCTGTAGATATCATTTTAGTAATAAACACAAACAAAGCCAGTGTAGTTTTGCAACCAGCATACAGAAATATAATCTGCTGGAGAAAATGCTCAGTGATATGATGCCATTATTTTCAAAAAAATGTTCTCCATTAAGCTCATGTTAAATCTGTGTGCCAGTCAGGGCCAGATTATCAAAAGGGGCTTTAAGGGTTTAAACCCTGGGCCCCAGCCTAAAAGGGGCCCCAGGCTCAAGCCCTTAAAACCCCTGTGGCTAATCCAGCCCTGCCTGACTCAGCACCAGCAGGCCAGGAGCACTGACTGAGGGCTGGAGGGCAGGCCCCGTAGCCAGAGGCTGGGGTCTGAGCACCCGCCCCACCCCTGGGTTGGCTGGCTTGGTCTTGGGAGCGGAACGGGGCAGGCCAGGCCCTGTTAGCTCTGCCTGGGGGGCTGGGGGGCTCACAGTGGGGCCTCTACTGCTCCGTGCCATGCTGCCTGCGTCACACCACGCACCGGCTTGTCCCCCCAACCCGCAGACTGGCCAGAGCAGGGCTGGGGTGGACCATGAGCACCCTCTGGTCCCAGACCCCTCCCCCCAGCAAGGGGAGTTCCCCGTGGTTAGGGGGGCCCAGGCAGTGGGGACGGGGGGGCAGCCTGGGGCCCCCATGCCAGTTAATCCAGCATGTGCTACAGAGAGGAAGGATGATGGACTGGGGAATTCACTCATTTGTTTCCAGTTTAAGCAAAAATGCTTTCTTGTAACTGTAATGAAGAAGGATGCAACCTCATTTGGCATAGAGATTGATATGAAGCTGCTGGAAATATTTAGACTCTTCCTAAAAAAGAATATCCTGAGCATACAGCATTATGGGATCATAGAGCATGATTTGAAATTGAGGGGGCATTAGAAGAATTTTTAGGGGTGTCCCAAGTTATAACACCACCTTGTTTTTTCCCCTTCTTTTAAAAATATGTGCTATTTGGGAAATCTGTTCTATTCCAAAAGCAATATTGCTTTCCAGAAGGTTTGTTAGGATGCCCAGGAATAAGCCATCATTAGTAGGGATGGTTTAGAATTAGCCAGAGACAGAGGAGCTCTTTAAGAGTGTGTTCGCTAATTGCTGCTAGCAAAAAGTGTAAGCATGCATTCCCAGGTTCTGGAGATTGAGTTCAATTAGAATGGGTTTCCCCATGGTTAGATTTCATTGCAAACCTATAGGGAAGGTTCTGATTTTAAAAGCATTTGGTGGAATCGGAAATGAAGCTGAGAAATCCCAAGAGATTTCTTATATGACTTTCCCTGTGAACACAATTCAAATGTGAACATTGAACAGAGACCCTTACAAACAATTGAATATACCCAGAAAAAGAAACAAGAATTAAGGGAAAACTATGGAAGGGTTTATAATGAAAAAAATGCTGCACATATTGCTCAAAAGTTGATTTGAAAGAGTTAGAAAGAAAAATATCCCTAGCGTCAACATTTTTTTTCACAGAACACCTATTCACATCGCACGGAACACCTGTGTCCCATGGAACACAGTTTGGGGAACGCTGCTCTAACTATTAGATGACCTGAAAATCATAGGGCTCCAAAAGAGCTCAGTAAAATCAATGGAAAAGAATTAATATAGCAGTCCTGTTAAAACATGGGTGGGGTTCATGGGAAAACAAAAAACCAAATTCAGGAAATAATTTACTCATAACTCCTCCATTTCTGAAATGCTTCTAAGAGATTGTCTGTGGTAAAGATATATTTGGCAGTATAACTGATAATGCAGATCAGACATTGTTAATTATTTTGGATTATAACTCATCATGCCTTTGCAGGCTAAGGAGCCCCAGGGTGGAGGTGGAGCTGAAAAGGAACATTTATTATATTCCCAAAAATGTAATACTGCCAGATGAGATTTGATTAAATTTAATTTGAATCATTTAGGGTCTCCTTTTCCCATATGGTATACTAAACTACTTAAAAGTCGTATAATTATGAACCCTGTAATTTTAAGGTCCAGGGAGTCTTACAAGCACACAGATTATGTTAAATGCAGCATTTATTGATTACAGATAACAAATAGATATTAACATTGACAATGAGCAATAAAACTAATGATCACTAAAAGACATATCAGCCAGACTACTTTTCAAATAATTTGTTATAACTTATACTGTTACTAGTACTTGGGGTTCTCTGAATACCTGTGTGCAGACCCCCTTTTTAGAAGTGTGCTAGAAAATTTATTCCCTCAACAATCACAGAAGGGTCAGATCTTCAGCTAGTATGAATCAATTTGTCTACTTCAGTGAAATGCAGCATATGGTGTAGCGTCAGTGGAACAGAGGCAATGTTCTCTTAAAACAAGAAGCAAGGAAACAAGGGAGAAGGGTGATAAATAACAGTGAGTTTAATCTTATAAAACAGACTAGTAGGAAACTTTTTCCCTCTGAGTAAACAGACGACTTTGTGAATTTGCAGGATCATAGCTAAGGAAACCAAACACTAACCTAACTTAAACAAAAATGGGTACTTGCAAAATGACATTTTCAAGCCACCCATATTTTAAATAGAGTTTGATGCAAAATATGTTGACTTCCCTGCTACTAAAAACAGGATAAACATTTTAAGTCATTAAAAATTTGCATTGTTATCATGTTTATAATAGCTGAGTTATACATCCCCTTGGAGGGGGAAATGGATTTTCTGGTAGAAACAGCATCAGATCTTTCTTTAGGATTTTTCTGAAGGTGCTATTGTACATTAATATAGTCTCCCCAAATGCAGTTTTTTAAGCCTAACAGAGACATGATTAGATTTACCAGAATAAAAAGAATGGCAAAGCAAAAAACAGGTTTAATTAAATTTTCAAAGCTATTTAACTGCCCTGTCCACATCACTGTTTACCACTTTTTAATTTTTGTGTCTTCCACATCAGTAGAAATTTTTTATTTACTTCCAGGTCATTGAGGAAAATGCTAAAAAGCATCAGAACTACAGCTATCATCCCTGTAAAATACAACTAAAACCAGTTTCATTCAGTGATGATTCCCCATTGATGACTTTTTTTGAACTGTCAGGTAGCCAGTTCTTAATCCATTTTCCATGTGCTTAACTGATACTGTACGGTGCCATTCTTTAAATCAAAATGTTGTGCAATACTAAGTCGGATTCCTTTGAAAGGTATAAGTATATAAAACTTCTGCTACTACCTTTAATAAAAAAAATTAATCTCCTCAAAGAATAAAATCAGGTTTGTTTGAGAACTATTTTCTATAAAACCATGTTTACCAAAGTGAATTATATATACTATTACTGTTTTCAATTGACTGCCATGATATTTTTTCCCTTATTTTGCCCTGATTGATATTAGCCTAAATGGCTATTAGCTATTCTGGTCAGCCTCCTTGCTCTTGTTAAAATATATGCAATGTGTAGTTTTAGCTTCCAAACTCCAAATATATTAACTGCATCCTCAATCAACAATTAAAAGTACACCGATAAAAGACTTGAGTGAGAAACAGATCTAATGTGCTTTGGCACATGTCCTCTTGACACATGCGGAGCCAAAGTAAACCTAAAGGAAGCATCAAGGAAAAAGGAAAAAAATCAGAACAACCTCTAATAAAAAATATATTTAGTATTCAAAAGGCAAAATCCTGCATTCAAGATGTTTAAAGTGCTCTGTAATGAGTAAATAAGGAAATTAAAAATAACACTGTCTTCTCAGGACCAGATTGTACATAACTTTAAGCAAGAGCACAGGGAAGAAAATTCCCTATATATCTCCTCCCAGCTTTATTCTTCTCATCCAAATCTTTTCAAAGAGTGTCAAGAATTCACAAACACAGTATCATTAGTTGTTCATGACCTCATGCAGGGGACAGCACAATGAGAAGGGTGACCTGTCCCCATGGTGAAGGACCCTATTCCAAAGATGGACCAGTGATTGCATCTCCAAAGGTATCTCCAGGATTTCCTGCTAGGTTGTGCAGCTGTTCACTTCTTTCAGCTCAGAAAAACTGCTCCAACAAAATCCCTGGAGTTCAAGGTGTCTCTTCAGTGAGCAGAGAAACCGTTAAATAAAAGAGGGGTTGGTAAAGAAATCTGAACCAAGACTGACCTGTATACATCAGAGACTGCACAACATCTACCAATGAAAGAAAAACGAATATTTACCTAGTGTAATCAGTCTCATAATTCGTCTCTGTTCTGTATGATCTCCCAGGACAGAGTTTGCTGAGTTTCCAAAATAAGCTCATTTTTCCTTGAAAACATTGAGGAGGACCGTAGGAAGATAAATTAAACAATAATTTAAATTCAGATTTAAATGATTATGGTAAAATGATGAGAGTGAGAATACAGAGAGAGATTAATTTTAATGAATCTAACTGACGTATCTAATTGACATGTCATCCATCTAAATTTTCACTGGATCCTGTAGGAGACACTGAATAAAAAAGGGGGGGGGGGGAAGAGGTCTTTACATTTGAGAAATGAAAACTCTCATTTTATTCTCTCAAATTTTCTGATTTTTCACTTAATTTCAGAAAAACAATTGTGAAACTACTTTTACTTGTCATAGTAATTTCATGTTAGCTAAGCTTTGTTTAAGTTGTCAAAAGGTTTTACAACTTTGTCAATGATGTGGGAATATAATTAGACCTAATATTTTATTGCTTTTGGATTGGGAAATAAACTATATACATTTTTCCAAGAAAGGAGGAGATGAAAGAAAGGAACAAATAAAACACATTGGCAGTGTATTTATTAGTTAACTATATATGACATACGTGGAAGAATCCTGCTAGCAACAAGTCTATCAGGGTGTGTCTACACTAGTAAATTAGTTCGACTTAAGCATGATTAAGTCGACTTAATTTACTCTACATACACACTGGGGTTTCCTTAAGTCAACTTAAGGAAATTTAAAATTGACTTAATAAGACCTGCTTTTAAGTTTAATTTAATGCTTAAGTCGATTTCTTAAGTCGACTTAAGCAGTGTGGATACCCTAAGTCAACTCAGTTGACTTAGGGCAGGGGAAAAAGGGAGCCCCTGCTCCCTTCTCCCCAGGAAGCCACTAGTGGCTTGTCCTGTGGAGAGCCAGTCCCCCGGGGGCTCCCCAGCAGCCGGTGCTCCAGCTGTTAGGGTGCCCCTGGGGCTTCTCCAACAGCTGGAACGGTGTGCGGGCAATTGGAGGCGCTCTAGTAGATTGGTGAGACCTAATTCCCCTTTACAAAAACCATGTTGAATTTTCCCCAATAAATCATGTCCCTTGATTTATCTAATAAATCTGTTCTTTACTATAGTTTCAACCAGTTTGCCTGGTACTGAATTTAGGCTTTCTGGCCTGTAATTGACAGGACTACCCTGGAGACATTTTAAAAAAAATGTCACATTAGCTATCATCCAGTTACCTAGTAGAGAAGCTAATTTAAATGACAGGTTACACACCAAAGTTAACAGTTAGGGAATTTCTGATTCTTGTAACTTATTATTTTTTAATTTATCAATTCCAAAACCTTCTCTACTGATGCTTCCATGTGGGTGTCAGTTTGTTCCGAAACCTCATTCACTGATGCTTCAGTGTAAAGCTGAATGCAGTTTAAGCATTAAGGCTGGGGAGATCATTCAGTGTGACAGGTGTCGTCTGGTGGAATCTGTCAGGAAGCAGGTGGGGGAGTTACAGGAGGAGGTGGCTAGGCTCAGGAGTATCCATGCCCTGGAGAAGTTCCTGGATAGTATCCATGAGGAAACATGCAGAGATGAGGAAACTATCCAGCTGCAAAAGACTGCTGCCACACCCTCGGAGAAGGATGAGATGGCTCAGGCACAGGGTGGACACTGGCAGCTGGTTACTTCTGACAGCAGATAGTGCTCCACTCCTGCTCCCATCCCACCCTCTGTTGTGGTAAAGAACGGCTACGCGATGAGGTGGAAGAGAAGAAGCCATGCACCCCCGAGGTTGGGAGGATCACAACCATCACACCCAGGAGGAAACATCGTGTTGTGGTGACTGGGGGCTCTCTTCTGAGGGGGACGGAGGCACACATCTGTCGCCCTGACACGGCCTCTCGGGAGGTATGCTGCCTGCCTGGGACCCATATCCGAGACGTTACGGAGGGATTGTCAAGAATCATCCGTCCCTCTGACTACTACCCCATGCTACTCATCTATGTGGGAACCAATGATACTACGAGAGGTGACCCTCAGCAGATCAAAAGTGATTACAGGGCTGTGGGAGTACGGGTGAAGGAGTTCGGTGCACAGGTGGTGTTCTCCTCGATCCTTCCGGTCAAGGGTAGGGGCCCGACCAGAGACAGATGCATCCAGGAGGTGAATACCTGGCTGAGAAGATGGTGTTACCAGAAGGGCTTTGGCTTCCTCGACTATGGGGTGCTGTTTCAGGAAGAAGGACTGCTAGGCAGAGATGGACTCCACCTATCAAGGAAGGAGAAGAGCGTATTTGGAAGCAGACTGGCTAACCTAGTGAGGAGGGCTTTAAACTAGGTTTGAAGGTGGAAGGTGACCAAATCCCAAACTGAGGGAGACCTGGGGGAAGGGATGGAACTTGGGGGTATTGGGGCTGTAACAGCAGGAATAAAAGAGAGGCTAGTTGGAACTGGGGGGGAGAAATCAAGTTATTGTTTTTTATTTCCTAATGAAGTCATAATATCTCAGGCGAGTGGGGAAGGAGGACACTGGGAGAAATTGCAAGGAGGAAGATGCAACAGGAGGGAGAATTGACAGGGCAAAGTATGGCAATCGGCCCGGTACTTTAAGTGTCTATACACAAATGTGAGGAGCCTGGAAAACAAACAGGAAGAATTGGTAGTACTGGCACAGACAAGGAACTATGATATAATTGGAATAACAGAAATGTGGTGGGATAACTTGCATGACTGGAGCACTGCCATGGACGGATATAAATTGTTCAGGAAGGACAGGCAAGGGAGAAGGGGGGGAGGAGTAGCTCTATATGTAAAAAGCTGTATGACTGCTCGGAGCTCCACTGTGACAGTGGAAACAAGCCGGTTGAAAGTCTTTGGGTTAAGTTTAGAGGAGAATGCAACAAGGGGGATGTTGTGGTGGGTGTCTGCTACTGACCACCAGACCAGAAGGAGGAGGTGGATGAGGCATTCTATGGACAACTATCAGAAGTTTCCAGATCTCAGGCCCTGGTTCTTATGGCTGACTTCAATTATCCTGACAACTGCTGGGAAGGTAATACAGCAGGACACAGGCAATCCAGGAAGTTTTTGGAGAATATGGAGGACAACTTCGTAGTACAAATGCTGGAGGAACCAACTAGGGGCCTTGCACCTCTAGACCTATTGTTCACGAACAGAGAAGAATTGTTCGGGGAAGTAGAAGTAAATGGCAACCTGGGCAGCAGCGACCATGAGATGGTAGAGTTCAGGATCCTGATCAATGGAAGGAAGGAAAGAAGCAGAACACACACCCTGGACTTCAGAAAAGCAGATTTTGGCTCCCTTAGGGAGCTGATGGGCAGGATCCCTTGGGAGGCTGATCTGAAGGGGAAAGGTGTCCAAGACAGCTGGCTGTATTTTAAAGAAACCCTGTTAAAGGCACAGGAAGATAACATTCCGATGTGCAGAAAGAACAGCAAATGTGGAAAGCGCCCAGCGTGGCTTAGCAGAGAATTCTGCGGTGAGGTGAAACATAAAAGGGAAGCTTACAAGAAGTGGAAGCTTGGACAGATGACAACGGAGTCATATAAAGATATTCCTCGGGACTGCAGGGATAAAATCAGAAAGGCCAAAGGGCAATTGGAGTTGCAGCTAGCAAAGGATGTGAAGAATAACAAAAAGGGGTTCTAGAAGTATGTCAGTAACAAGAAGAGGATCACGGATGGTGTAGGTCCCTTATTTAATGGGGCAGGTATCCTCGTGGTGGATGATGTGGAAAAGGCTGAAGTACTCAATGTTTTTTTTACTTCAGTCTTCACAGGGAGGACCAGCTCCTAGGCTACTTCACGGGGTAACGCGGAATATAGAGAAGAGCGGCCCTTGGTGATGGAAAGTCAGGTTAGGGACTACTTTAAGAAATTGGATGTGCACAAATCCATGGGGCCGGATGAACTGCATTCAAGGGTTCTGAGGCAGATGGCTGAAGGGATTGCAGAGCCGCTGACCATTATCTTTGAGAACTCGTGGCGAACAGGGGATGTCCCGGAGGATTGGAAAAAAGCAAATATAGTACCTATCTTCAAGAAAAGTAAAAAGGAGGATCCAGAGAACTACAGACCGGTCAGCCTCACCTCCATCCCTGTGAAAATCATGGAGCAGGTCCTCAAGGAATCCATCCTGAAACACTTGGAGGAAAATAGAGTGATCAAGAACAGTCAACATGGATTCACCAAGGGCAAATTGTGCCTGACCAACCTGATTTCCTTCTATGATGAGATGACTGGATTTGTGGATGCAGGAAGAGCCGTTGATGTGGTATACCTCGACTTTAGCAAGGCTTTTGATACGGTTTCCCACAGCATTCTCGTTGGCAAGTTAAGGAAGTATGGGTTGGACGAATGGATTGTAAGGTGGATAGAAAACTGGCTAGATCAATGGGCTCAGCAGGTAGGAATCAATGGCTCGATGTCTAGTTGGCAAACGGTAACGAGTGGAGTGCCCCACGGGTCAGTCCTGGGGCCGGGTCTATTCAACATCTTCATTAATGATCTTGATGATGGGATAGACTGCATACTTAGTAAGTTTGCGGATGACACTAAGCTGGGGGGAATGGTAGATACTCTGGAGGGCACGGACAGGATCCAGGGAGACTTGGACAAATTGGAACACTGGGCCGAAAGAAACCTCATGAGGTTCAACAAAGACAAGTGCAAAGTCCTGCACTTAAGACGGAAAAATTCCATGCACTGCTACAGGCTGGGGACCGATCGGCTAAGTAGCAGCACTGTAGAAAAGGACCTGGGTGTTATGGTGGACGGGAAGATGAATATGAGCCAACAGTGTGCCCTTGTTGCTAAAATGACCAGCATCATATTAGGCTGCATCAGTAGAAGTATTGCCACCAGATTGAGGGATGTCATAATTCCCCTCTATTCAAAACTGGTGAGGCCGCATCTGGAATACTGTGTCCAGTTTTGGGCTCTCCACTACAGAAAGGATGTGGATAAATTAAAAGAGTCCAGTGGAGGGCAACAAAAATGATTGGAGGGTTGGGGCACATGAATTATGAGGAAAGACTGAAGGAACTAGGCTTATTTAGTCTGCAGAAGAGAAGACTGAGGGGGAATTTGATAGCAACCTTCAACTACTTGAAGGGGTGCTCCAACGAGGAGGGAGGTAGGCTGTTCTCAAGGGTAACAGAGGACATAACAAGGAGCAATGGTTTCAAATTAGAGCTGGGGAGGTCAAGGTTGGATATTAGGAAAAACTTTCTGACTAGGAGGGTGGTGAAGCATTGAAATGGGCTACGTAGGGAGGTGGTAGAATCTCCATCTTTGGAGAGTTTTAAGGCCCAGTTAGACAAAACCCTGGCTGGGGTGATTTAGTGGCAGTGGTCCTGCTTTTTAACAGGGGGTTGGACTAGATGACCTCCTGTGGTCCCTTCCATCCCTATTATTCTATGATTCTAAGCTGAATAACTGCACCTTTATTAAAATCTGTGGACTGTTGCATACAAGTGTCTGGGTTGCCTCTAATCTAACTCACCATATTCCCTGTTTCACTGATGTCCCCTCAATAACAGTCCCTCAGGGAACATTGAACCTCTGACTACAGTGCCACTGATCATGATACATCTCCTCTGTTTTATAAACATTTGAATATAAATATTAAAATGAAATAATTGATTCCCAGATAACCAATACATGTTGCTTTGGCAGAGGTTATTAGCGCATAGCTAAGCTGAAGTATCATCTTAACCACATATTCCTCTGGTTACATGGTCTTTCAGATTGTCTGTTGATGTTGCCAAAGTACCAGAATGGGAGTGAAGTATCTTGTCTTCCTGTCACCTGTTTCAGATTATAGCCAACTATCTCTCCCTGGAATCTTTTCTCTTTCTAGGGCTGATGGGCTCCACATGGATCTCTCTATTGGGTCTGCTAGCTTGTGTATCCTGTTCCTTCACATCATTTGTTCTTCTTGTACAATCACCTTCTATGACCTGGGTGCCACTGCATACTTCACAGCTTCTTTAGTCCTCTCTTTTTGGTGTTTTTCTAATAGCTGGGTCCTCACAGGGTTCCTGTCTTCAGGGATGGTAGATTCTTGGCTGACCTGCTGTACCCTCATACCTAATTTTGCTGATTCTTGGCCATCTCTTGCCAACATCTCCATCCTTATGGGTTCATCAGTGCATACACTGAACTATTTGGGCACTGTGATGATGTATACTTGTGGGCCAAAAAAGCTAAGAAGAGGTCTGACCTAAAAGAAACATCTTTGTGTAACACCTTCTTAGCTGTTTAGTACAGCTGATTTCACTTTACTATTACTCTGTTGGTATTCTGTTAGAATGTGTGAGAGTAATCCAAATTCCTTAAATTCTTCTCAGGCAAATTGGGATTCATTGTTGATGAATACAGCGTCTTTCAAATGCTATTTCTAGTACAGTCGGTCTTCAGTTTGCCACCCACTCACTTGCTTCCTGTATCAGACAGAACATCACTCTTCAAAAATTTGAATAGAAGTCCACTGTGATAAAGTACTGCTGTTTCCCTCATAGTAAATAAGTAACTCCCACCTTTTTTCCCATGGTCAAGTGGGCAGCTCATCTGTTAACCATCTCTTTCTGCTGGAAGTTATCACATGACCAGCAGGTCTCATATACTTGTACCAAGCATCAGAGATATGCATTCATTCTCATCCAGTAAACACACTGTTTTGCCTGTTGAAGACAGCTGTCAATGTTCAGTGTAAAGTGTGCATCTTCTGTATGATACCCATACGTAATGGAATGGAGAGAGCAACTTTCTGTCCTCAAAATATGATTTCATGCTTCACACTCAGCTCATCTTTTATTTGAAAAACATGGTTCTGTTCTGACTGGTATTTGTTTTTTGTCTTCTGGACACCCTACCCATAAAGCTATCTTGTCTGTAGCTGGATGGAATTTTCTATAGCTTCTTCAATTTCCATCAGCTTTGCTGTTGAAATTGGAAGGTAATACAGCATATTAATGGATTCAATGTCCTGATCCTTTCCCTCCAATTTGCTATTGTAAGGTATATATCCCATGCTCAAGGTGTCTGGATATACCAGCAGATCCCTCTCCGAGATCGAACTGTGGCATTCCCAAATGAATAAAGAACTTTTGGCATCATTTTTTGTGGAGTGGAGTATTTCCATCTGTTCACCTATGGCCACCCAGTAATGGTGCAGTCAAACCACCATCCTGTCATGACAACCATGGTAAAGCCACTTCTTAGTGCTCCAAAAAAATTGTAGTTCATGTTATTCAGATAGAGATCAGATATAACTCAGGCATAAGAAACTACCTTCTCCTGCAAAAGACTAGTCTCCAATCCTTTCTCAGATGCATCACACTGGATGCAGTCACTCTCCTGGCTGAGACTACTTCAGAGGAGTACATTTGTTTCAGAATGTTGAATACTTGCTGATGGAGATTTGCCCATTCTCACTAAACATCCTGCCTTATGAGTTGACTTATGGTTTCTGCTACTGTGGCCAGGTATGAACAGAAGTTGGATAGAGAAATAATTATTTCTATGGAACCCTGTAGTCCTGTCACCCCACTTGAGCTGGCTTATCTCTGACTGTTTTGATCTTCTTGAGGTCTAATTTTTGTCATCTTGTGCTGTATGGAGTGCATTTTTCCCCTGGATTTAGTGTTATGTTATGTTATTGTTCTTGAATTGCTGTAGACAAACTTGTAGTATATTTTATGGTCTGCTTCAGCTTCTGTACCATTGCTCCCTTCACTCACAATAAAGATATTATCTGCAATTATTTTCACCTAAATTGGGTGAGTCTTCTCTGGAACTTCATAATGACTAAAGGCATTGCAAAGGCTGTCAGAATACTGGACTCATTCTCCAAGCTTATGTGCCTAAAAGCTGTTTCTTACATCACAGATGGTAAAAATTCTCACTTTGGAAAGTTCTGGAAATATGCCATCAATTGTGGGCAGTGGATAGTGGCATCTTTTCAGTGACCAGTTCAGTGGGTTTGTGTGTATTCAGATGCATAATTTGCCTGGTGACTTCTTTAACACAATGTTGCTGCTTCCCAGGTTGTACTGTTTTCTATAAATGCTATGACACCTCTGCTACACAGAATTTCTACCTCATTATTACCTGTGTGGATTTTGATATTGTCCTTTGTTTCTTTCAGCTTGACAGCTTGACTCTCCAACTCAAGGAGAGAATCAAGATGACATGCTTAAGTACCTGTCTAATGTGAAACTGTGTGCCTGGATCAGTTGCACCAACACATGGTGATGTCCAATGTTGCAGCGTACCCTTACCTGATTCAGGGAGCTTGTCAAGTTTCCACAATTGCCTGCAGCAATTAGCATGCACAAGGCTGTAACAAAGGGACCTATACACTCCCCCTAACAGTGATCTTCAATGAAAAGCCTCTGTCCAACCAAAGTTTCAGACTGCTTCGGGGAGCAATATTTCCCCAGAACTCCTCAGGGTGCTGTGAGACTTGAGACAATGATGAGACTCAGTGTGGCAGATCTCTTTGACTTATTTCCCAGTGAAGTGAAGTAACAATTTTGTAGTTCTGCTCTTGTTGCCCTAATGGATGACCACATTTATGAATGGCTCAAACTCCTCCATCCACTCAGTTCATCACTGGGCTATGTTGTGTTTCTGAAATCCAAGTCTCTGGGGTGTTTTAGACTGAATTCTATGGTTCACACTGACAATTGCTATATTGTAGAGAACTCGAGTGCTGCCACTATGTTTCATTCACAAAGTGGTGAAGCTGAATGAAGTTTAAGTTCTAGACTGAATTCCCATAGGAGAGTTGTCTTTTGGCACAGTCAAGCTGATTTATATCAACTAGAAACATATCTGCTCCACACACTGCCACTCACTAGCATATTGTGATGAAGTTACAGGAAGAGTGCTCTGGAACCACCCAGGTTGCAGCCAGTCAGGACCAGTGCTTCGGAGTCTTCCCTCTTGGAAACCTTGCAGTCAGAAGTGATTCATAGCCAGTGTGGAAGTCATTTCTCAGGATTACAGGCTATGTCTACACTTAAAAAGTTAGGTCGACTTTCTTAAGATGACTTTAAGTCGACCTTATTAAGTCGACTTAAAGGCGACCCTATTAAGTCGACTTAGAGAGTCTACACTAGTCGACTTAAGGAAAGCCCAGTGTGGACGAGGAGTAAGTTAGGTCAACTTAAGCCTCCTTAAGTCAACCTAACTTGTAAGTGTAGATGCACCCACTGTGTAGAAAGACTTTCTTAGATGCTTATTTAGAATTTACAGCAGCAACCAACTGAGGAGCCTAGAACCTCCTCCTTGAGCTCTGCTCCTGTGAAACCCCCAAAGGAACTGGCCTCTTCCACCTAGCCACCCAGAGACCTGTCCCTGTGCCATTCCCAGTCCTTTGTCCCCTTCCAGGGCAAGATGGCCTACTGCTCTCCACCTGACACAACCTGTTGCAGCTGGCTAAATCAGAAGGACAAAAGGGTCTGGTTGACAGATATGTGGCTGGAGAATGTCCTTCTGCCATCTAGTGGCTTCTGCAATGATCATACACCTGGGACTGAAATATCACCAAAATACATGTGACATAAGGAAGAAACTGAGGCTCACACACACAGCACTCAGAGAAAAGCCTCAGAATACTCCACTTTGCCAAAGACATTTAGGGACAAATATTGTCCACAGCAATTAACTTGATTACCTCAATTGACTGGTAGGTATGGTAATGGGAGAAAGGTGAACTCTTCTATTACACTCCACAAAGCAAAGCATATCTATTATGCATATCCTACTCTAACCCCTTGGCTAGCACAGACAATCCTAGCATATGTACCAACCCTGGAGAGAGGAAGAAAAAGAGGCAGTGATCTATTTATTTATTTATTTATTTATTTGAGGCAGACCTTCTGAGAAACATCCATTCCCTCCTCCAAGCATGTCCTTTGCAGACTTCTTTGAAGACCATCAAATTTTGGTTTCTGCCTACAGTGTGCATGAGGAATGCACATGTTACCGTGTCAGGATATACCTCTCCTTAGTGGAGGAAAAGACAGTGTTTATTCTTCCATGCTCCTGAAATTCATCAATATTGTAACTGGAACACATATTTATTCCTTTCCAAAACAGGGGCATAGCTACAGGTGGGCTTCGGTGGGCAGTGTCTACCCAGTTGCCCAACAAACCCACCCACCTACTGCAGCCTCTGGCAGCAGCAGAAGCTTGCTGCCATGACAGCGGGTGGCCATGAATAGCATCACTGTGGGCAGATGGGCTGGGGTGGCTGCTCCTCCACCCACAGCTCCGGCCCTGCGGCAGGGGCCGGGTTGCCTCTCCCACTCCCTCCTCCTCCTGACACTCCAGTTGCTAGGCAACTGGTGCATCAGCAGAAAGCTTCCAATCACCAGAAGTAGTCCAGCCTGAAGAATAACAGGTCTGGCTAGAAAGCAGGGGTGAACTACTTCCAAAATTCCAAAATTTTCCAAATTCCAAAATTCCAAAATTCAGCAGCTGGCTTACCATGTGTACTCTTGAAAACAAAAGATATCTCTCTTACTCTGCTTAGTTAGGGAGATTAATATGGGCCTATGTAGAGAAATGGAAATTAATTTAAATAAATATTTGCATAAACCCACTCATACTTTGGGAATGGACAGAATCATACTCTTGGGATCAAGCTGAACAGGCTCCCCCAGCTAACTTTCTGATGCACTTAGCAGATGGTTTCCCACAAAATATCTTTTCCCTCTAGTAAAGTTTATTTATACATTCCCCAAACAACCTTTTTCATTGCCAAATTGAGCTTTAAACCATTTACTCAGGTGGTTTTTCTTGTTGTGAAGAAAACTTGAGTGTATTAATGTATCCAGATTTAATTGAAATCTTTGCATTTGATGTTAAGTTCCTGATAATAAAAAAACAACAGTAATTGTTGTCATGTGCAATATATGTAATAACATATTTTATGCTGTCTAGATACAAGAAACAGTTGTTTACCTTTCACATGAATTTGTCTTCATTGTGTCATCTTATTTTTATTTACTAGCATTTTAAAATGCATAATTTCAGTGTTGTCTTTCCCTTAGGCCAATATTTGTTATCATTCTAGTTTTGTTTTTCCTCATAATTTACATTACTTTGCCATCTGTCCAATCCATTTTATCTATGTTCACTATTAATGTTTCCTTTATGCTCTCTTCTTTCATTGTTTTGATATTTATACACTAGATGAAATAACAGGACAAAATTTGCACATTTTCCTTGCACCTGTTTTAAGATATCCATAGGTGATTGTGCAACATGCTTACCTAATGTAAGTTACAGGACTGTGAAAATTCAGAAAAATGCACCAGTATCAGATTATTAATCATTTATTGAGTTATTTACTCAGACATTTATTTCAGAATCACTGGAAATGGTAAACAGAAATTGGCTGGAGAGACAATATTTACCTCTACATCCAAAGTAGGTTTAGAATGAGGTTCAAAGTTCATGTTCTTTTGTTGTGGACACCAGATCCCTTGGTCTCAAGGGAAAGACATTGCATGAATGTTTTTGCAACCAGGGAAATTTTACCGAATGCTCTGAAGTCAGTCAAGGTATAGTTGTGGTGTCCTAAGAATCTTGGAAGTTGAATTAAGTTTAAGGACCACTCTCCATTGAATTAGTTCTGAAAATATACAGGGAATCAGTGGAGGATGTGAGGTACTGATATTTATAATTTTATATATTTTGGTGGTTTTCTTGCATCTTGAACTAGGTGGAATCTAGTCTACAGTGGTGATGACAAATTCCTTGTGACTATATTTTTGTGTGAGAGGAAGGAGCACAATTTACTGATAAACTGAAGGTGATAGAAAACATATTGCTAATGTACCTATCTAGGAGGAGGGTTGACTTCAATAAAATCCTGAAATTATATATTACTTTCAAACATGGAGTACAAATGACCTCATTAAGAATGAGCTGAGTGTCTTCATTACCTGGGTTGTGTCTTTGAAGAGTTTCCCTCTTAACAGGAACAGTTCACCATTAGTCTCTTTTGGATGTAATTTGTAGGAAGATTATCCAATAGGTTGTTAAGGAGAGGGAATGTATCAAAATTGCCTAATTCATACCTGAGGTGATGCTAACGCATATTGGGGCTCCTAAACTGGAACAATTTGGAGGGTCCCTCCTCACCCAGTCTCTAAAAATAGTGCATTATTTCCCCAATAAAATATACCAACACAACATATACTAATATATTTGTTTAAAAGCCCATGTTAAATAAGGTGAATGCTATTTTGGGGATAATGCTAATGAGAAGAACTTGCAGCTACTCGGATCACTAAGAAATTTTTTAGTTTGCTTATGCTTAGTGCCACCACTAACGTATACTCTAATCACCAGGGGACACTAGATTCTGGTTTAGACATATTGTGTTGCACTCTGGTCCTTACCAGTACAAGTATCACAGGAGTAGCAGTAGCAGGACTAGAAAGTCCATTAAATATGATCCCAACCCAAAGATCTTACGGTATTGCCTGCATTGTTAATTTACTAATCTATTAAAATCTGTGAATGAATAAATAGTGAAAACTTCTAAAAATACTAAGCAATGTAAGTGACAAGTACAGTATTTGTAATGGACCAGATCCTCTATCAATAGAGCTAATCAAAATTATACCTGTTAAGGTTCTGGCCCCAAAATAAATAGATAAAGAGTTAGAAGCCCCAATAGTCAGGGGCTGTGAACAGAGGAGTTGGAGTGAGCCTTTAGGGTTTGAGTGAGCCTTTAGGGTTGTGGAGGAATCCTGGGGAAGTTATAGTGCTTGTTATTTGTATTTTTGTGTGTTTTTCTTTTTTCCTTTCCTTCCTTTTTTTTCTTTTCTCTTGTTCAGCTTGCAGGGGCTGATTGGTGGAGAGAGATCAGCTGACCCCAGTTAGGGGTGGGGCTTCCCTGCTAAGGAAGCTATAAAGGAAGCCACTCCAGCAGGCAATGGCACACAGCAGCAGAGGCACATAGGGGCAGTCAACAGGGCTGTGAACAGGGGAGTTTGAGTGGGAGTTGGGAGGAGGAGTTTGGGGGATAGGGTTGGTTTCTTGTATTGCTTTTCTTGCAGTGTTGGGGTTTATTTTGTGCAGATTGGGATTAGGACAAGAGCTATGGCAGATACAGAGGCAACCATAGTAGACACTCAAGCCAGGGAAGCAACAGGAAGAATGGCAGGATGTGGAAGCTGTGGGATGTACTTGATCTTGGAGGGATTGCCTCCAAGGACCTATGTGTGCATGAAGTGCCACCTCATTGGATTGATGGAGGAGAAAATTCGGGGGTTAGAGATGCAGGTGAAAACTGTCATTGAGTTTAGAAGGGGTTTTGAACAACTGATGGAGCAGACAGGTGAGGAGGTTTTAAGAGAAACCCCAGACCTGCAGATGGAAGCAGAACCATCAGGCTGTGAGGGCAGAATACCAGGAGATGAAAGTGGCTGGTGGAAGCATGTGACTGTGAGAAGTCGGCAGAGGAAAAGACGGGCTAGCGAAGGAGAAATCAGAGCTCAGAAACAGGTTTGCTGGGTTAGCAAATGAAGGAGCAGAGCATGTAGTGACTGGTGTTGGGAGTGCAAGGAAAAAGAGAAGAGCATCTAGTCCTATCCCAAGAAGGGACGAGCCAATGGAGATTCCTCCCAGTAAGAAACCTAGAAGGACTCAGGAGTGGATGCAAACAATTGCAGAGAAAAATAGGAGGACTGAGGACTTGCGACCGGAACGCAGTGGGTATAGGCTAGTGAATAGCACTGGTGCCAGGAAAAGGCAAGTGTATGTGATTGGGGACTCCCTGTTGAGAAGGACAGACAGGCCTATAACCAGAGCTGATCCCGAGAACAGAAGGGTATGCTGCTTGCTGGGTGCGAAGATACGGGATGTCGATCTGAGGCTGACTCTTAACTCTTAACAGGAGTTGGAAAGAATCCTCTGATTGTCCTTCATGTGGGTACAAATGATGTAGATAGATTCTCACTGGAACGTATCAAAGGTGACTATGCCAGGCTGGGGAGGACTCTCAAGGAAATAGAAGCTCAGGTAATCTTTAGTGGGATACTGCCTGTCCCTAGAGGAGGACAACAAAGGTGTGAGAAGACCCTGATGATAAACAAATGGCTCAGGCAGTGGTGCTATAAGGAGGGCTTTGGCATGTATGGTCACTGGGAGGCATTCATGGACAGAAGACTATTCTCTTGGGATGGACTGCACCTGAGTAGGGAGGGAAACAGAATTCTGGGAGGGAGATTAGCACAACTGATCAAGAGAGCTTTAAACTAGAGAGCTGGGGGAGATGGTTGGGAGATGCCCGAATAATCTCCGTGCCTGATATTAGTGTTGAGAAGGAGGAAAATGAAATAAGAAAGGACACAGAAATAGGGACCGGCATGAGGGTTACAAGGAGGAGTAGTGTAAATGCCAGTCTAGTGAGTGATATTGTCTGTGGAATGACTGTGCCAAATCAGGCAAAGAATGTGAGTGAGGCCAAGCAGCACAAACTAAAATGTTTATATACTAATGCGAGAAGCCTGGGTAACAAAATAGAGGAGCTGGAGCTACTGGTAGAGGAAGTGAGACCAGATATTATAGGGATAATTGAAACACGGTGGAATAGTAGTCATGACTGGTGTACCGGTATTGAAGGCTATGTACTCATTAGGAAAGACAGATTTAAAGGCAAAGGTGGGGGAGTGGCATTGTATGTCAATGAGGAGATAGAGTGCAGGGAAATTCAAAGTGATGGAATTAACAAGACAGAATCAATCTGGTTAAAAATCATGTTAAGGACAAAAGCTACTAAAGTTTCTTCTGGAATGGTGCTTGGAGTGTGTTACAGATCACCGGGATCTGATCTAGACGTGTATAGGGACTTCTTTAAGGCCTTTAAGGAAGTTAATACTACTGGGAACTGTGTGATTATGGGAGACTTTAACTTCCCAGATATAACTTCCCAGTGTGCTAGTAGTAATAAGAGGGCCCAGTTTTTCCTGGATGTGATAGCAGATGAATTCCTTCTCCAAATGGTTACCGAATCAATGAGAGGGGATGCCACCTTAGATTTAGTACTGGTGAGTAGTGAGGACCTCATAGATGAACTGGTTGTAGGGGACAGCTTAGGTTCAAGTGACCATGAGCTAATTCAGTTCAAACTAATTGGAAGGATAAACAAAAATAAATCAGCGACCAGGATCTTTGGCTTTAAAAAGGCTAACTTTAGAAAATTAAGGGAATTAGTTGGGGAAGTGGACTGGATAGAAGAACTCAGGACTGTAAATGTAGAAGAGGCTTGGAATCGCTTCAAATCAAAGTTGCAAGAACTATCTGAAGCCTACCTTCCAAGGAAAGGGAAAAAATTCATAGGCAAGAGCTGTAGCCCAAGCTGGATGTGTAAGCAGCTCAGAAAGGCGATTAGGAGGAAGCACAGAGCCTACAAGGAGTGGAAAAGGGGAGAGATCATGAAGGAAAGTTACCTTTTGGAGGTCAGAACATGTAGAGAGCGAGTGAGAAAGGCAAAAAGTCAAGCTGAGTTGGACCTTGAGAAGGGAATTAAAACCAATAGTAAAAGGTTCTTTAGCCATATAAATAGGAAAAAAAACAAAGAAAGAAGAAGTGGGACCATTAAAAACTGAGGATGGGGTGGAGGTCAAGGATAATCTAGGCATGGCTGAATGTCTAAATAAGTACTTTGCATCTGTTATCAATGAGAGTGAAGTTGAGCTGGGGGATAGAGGTAGGGAAGCTAATGGGAATGAGATCATGAATGTGGAAATTACCATACCTGAGGTAGAAGCCAAACTTGAGCTGCTGGATGTGAATAAATCAGGGGGCCGGACAATCTCCATCCGAGAATACTAAAGGAACTGGCTCATGAAATTGCAAGCCCTTTAATGAGGATTTTTAATGAATCTGTAAACTCGGGGATTGTACCGTATGACTGGAGAATCGCTAATGTAGTTCCTATTTTCAAGAAAGGGAATAAAAATGATCCAGGTAACTACAGGCCTGTTAGTTTGACCTCGGTAGTATGCAAGGTCTTGGAGAAAATTTTGAAGGAGAAAGTACTTAAGGCTATAGAGGATAACAGTAACTGTGATAAAATACAACATGGCTCTACAAAAGGGAGATCGTGCCAGACCAACTTGATCTCCTTTTTTGAAACAGATTTTTTAGATAAAGGGAATGCAGTGGACCTAATTTACTTAGATTTCAGCAAGGCATTTGATACAGTTCCACATAGGGAGTTATTAGTTAAGTTACAGAAGATGGGGATTAATATGAATATAGTAAGGTGGATAAGGAACTGGTTAAAAGAGAGACTACAGAGGGTCATACTGAAGGGTGAACTGTCAAGCTGGAGGGAGGTTACCAGTGGAGTCCCTCAGAGATCTGTCTTGGGACCGATCTTGTTCAACCTTTTTGTTACTGACCTTGGCACAAAAAGTGGGAATGTGCTAATGAAGTTTGCAGATGACACCAAGTTGGGAGGTATTGCCAATACAGAGAAGGATCGGGATACCATATAGAAAGATCTGGATGACCTTGTAAACTGGAGTATCAGGAATAGGATGAAATTTAATAATGGGAAGTGCAAGGTCATGCATTTAGGGACAAATAAGCATTTTTCCTATAAATTGGGGATGCATCAGTTGGAAAGGACTGAGGAGGAGAAGGATCTGGGAGTACTGGTTGATCATAGGATGACTATGAGCCAGCAATGTGATGTGGCCGTGAAAAAAGCTAATGTGGTTCTAGGATATATCAGGAGAGGTATTTCAAGGAGAGACAGGGAGGTGTTAGTGCCGCTATACAAGGCACTGGTGAGACCCCATCTGGAATATTGTGTGCAGTTCTGGTCCC
Organism: Pelusios castaneus; assembly: GCA_007922175.1. NCBI lineage: Eukaryota > Metazoa > Chordata > Testudines > Pelomedusidae > Pelusios > Pelusios castaneus. Next base: position 7,456,250 of record ML685832.1, read on the forward strand.
CCGTGTTTAAAAAGGATGAATTCAAATTGGAACAGGTGCAGAGAAGGGCTACAAGGATGGTCTGTGGAGTGGAAAACCTGCCCTATGACTGGAGACTCAAGAAGCTTGGCTTGTTTAGCCTAACCAAAAGAAGGCTGAGGGTGGATATGATTGCTCTCTATTAATACATCAGAGGGATTAACATCAGGGAGGGAGAGGAATTATTTGAGTACAGCACCAATGTGGAGACCAGAACAAATGGTTATAAACTGTCCATCAAGAAATTTAGGCTTGAAATTAGACACAGGTTTCTAACCATTAGAGGTGTAAAGTTCTGGAATAGTCTTTCAAGGGGAGTTGTGGGGGCAAAAACCATAACTGCTTTCAAAACTGAGCTTGATAAATTTATGGACGGGATGACATAATTACCCTATTTTGGAAATTGATTGATATTTGGCTACGTGTGTTGGATATACAAGTGGCCTAAGAGGGGAGAGTACATGGGGTGGGTTCTGAGTTATTACAGAAAATTGTTTCTTGGGTGACTGGCTGTTGAGACTTGCCCACGTGCTCAGGGTTTAACTGATCTCCTTATTTGGGGTCAGGAAGGAATTTTCCCCCAGGGCTGAAACCCCTCTGGGGGGTTTTCACCTTCATCTGTAGCACAGGGCATGGTTCACCTACCGGTGAATTCTCTGTATCTTAAAGTCCTTAAATCATGATTTATGGAGATAAATAACTCTGTCATAGGTTGGTGGCCTATTGCTGGTGTGGGTGGGTCATACGATCAAATGTAAGGAGCAAAATTGAAAAAAACCCACAATGATTAGAGTAAGAGGTGGGTGTCAACTTCTCCTGTTTTCCTTCCCACATGATTTGTTATTTGTACCTCAAACAGAGGAAGACCAATTGGTTTGAAAGAAAGAAAGAAAGAAAGAAAGAAAGAAAGAAAGAAAGAAAGAAAGAAAGAACCCCAATCATTTATCTAAAACTCAAACCAATTGTGAAGTGAATATTTTTTAGACATTTATAAAACCTTTCTTTCCATTTGTGTGCACTTTTAAGCTCTGATCAAGAGCAACAAAAGTAATGAAATATCAGATGAGAGGTTCCTCTTGTGGCATTTTCAACTACTGTATTCTGACAGATGCATCAGAAATATCCTTGCTTCTGTGAATATCCCAACTTTGCAGAGCCAAAAAATTCAGATACATATCAAACTGTTCGGTCCAAGCTAACTTTTGAACCTCTTGAAATTCAGAAACACTAATGCGTAATCAGGGGAGAATGAAAAGTGAGATATGTAAAAAAAATAAAAAATAAAATCTTGAGAGATGAAGAAATATTGGCAGTAGACACTGGTAAGGTAGCTATAATTAAGGGCCTGTGTGTCAACCTTTCCCCTATCACAGCAATTCAGCATTGTTAAAATATGCATGCAACCAACTGCACCACTCCAAAGATGTATCCACAAAACTTGTCTCAAAGATCCGTAAGAAAAGCCTAAAAACATATGAGAAATAGATGAGAGTTACAGGGAGAAACAAAAACATAAACCTTGTCTGAACATAAGGCATGAAACATAATGGCATGTGAGATAAATTAAGAAATGTGAGAGGAAGGTGTGATCTCATTTGTCTCATCTATTTCTCTTTTAGTGAACGAGCAATAAAATAGAAATAAATGAGCCAGTATGAGATCTCCCATTTTGAAATGGATAAATGAAATTATAATATACTTAATTTGTTTGAAATTAAATCAGATGATAAACAATCAGTTTGTAATCAGTATTTCTTATGAAAATCAATTTCTTTGTGCTTTTGAATCTAAATATTTGATGTACTGTAATGTGTCAGATAGAGAATTGAATTGAAGATTTTTAGTGAAAACAACATAATTACTCAATAAGACTGCTCTACAATCAATTAATCATACTGAATTCAATAATTTTCTAGTACTCAGAAAGGTAACTAGCAAATTACTCTTGTTTACAGCTGTTGAAATGCCATTTTTAGGTATATTTCTTATTTGAGTCAAATTTTATTTAAATTGATACTTTGACTAAGTATTAACTGTAGAGTGGATTTATAGAAGCAGAATTCAGTACATCTTTCTGTAATGGAAACATGTTTAACATCTCCATTGTTAAAAGTCATAGTAGATAAAGAATATTCTTCTGTGCAACAAATGGGAAAGTAATCTTCCTTAAGTTATATCTCAGCCTTTAAACTATTCTATCTACCAAATAATATGCTTGAAATAAATGATGTCAGATAGTAAATGAGCAAAAGGAATAATGGCAGTGGGGACATATAGGAAATTGCTAAATTAATTTGCCTGAGGACAATATTTTTGTTATTTATTATTTATATTTAAGTAACACACTATAAATAAAAAATATGTTTAAATATAGTATGCACTGTACAGGTACATAGGCATTTCCTGCCCAGTTCTCAAAGTCTCCAGGCAGATATTGCCCTATGTAGTATTGTCTAGTTCTTTTCATTTATCTGAATTAAAATCAATGGTATCTGTATTTGTAGGTGGGTGAGGTAATATCTTTTATTAGACCCCCGTCTGTTGATGAGAGAGACTTACTAAAACTATGTTTTGTTTTGTTTTTAAATTACCTTTCAGGAAAGTGAAGTGGTCTAGATCTCAGATGTATTGGATATGATGTTGTTTTGATGTGGGACATGTGTTTTCATGTCAGAAAGAGATGGAATTGCTTTACCCCATAGTGAGCGGTGAAGCATCGGGTAACTCTTCATAATCTTGCAGGTAATTTTTCATCGCAGTAACATGGCTCCCTTTAAAGTCAGCAGGACAAATCCTGGTGTGCTTGCTCAGTTTATATTTAGCCTTCACTAAGGAAAACACCCATTGAATTTAAGAGTAAGGAGTTCAGAACATGTCCTTAACAGTGCTTCTGTGCTAAAAATCCATTCACCTTTACAATTTAGCTGTTCAGTCCTTTAGGGTATGTCTACACTGCATCTGGAAGCATGTATCCCAACCCATGTAGACAGACACACGAGTAGTGTCACAGGGGGCTAGCCCACATTTTCTCTGTGGTGCCATAGCCATAGTGCTACCTGAATAGCAAGATACCTCTTCCAGCTGATCCTATGTGATCATTCTTCTACAAAGATCACCTCACATGGTTGACATGAAGATATTAGAAGAATAGCCTGTAGAAAGGGTATATTAAATCAATGGTTTTGATCAAAGATTTAGCTGATTTTCTTTGAAGGCAAATCTGAGTTCTCAATCTTGTTTATAAATTGCCTAATTGGTTGCAATCTGCTTAAAATATAATGATGTTAATTGATTAACTTTTTGTTTTGTAGTTTATTTATTCGACCCAGTACTCCCTTTTTTAAGATTAGATTTATCATTCAATATAATTCTGTAACATTCAGAGCAAACTGTTGATCATTAAATATTTCAAGGAGAACTTCATAGACTTTGAGGACAGAAGAAACTGTCGTGCTCATCTAGTCTGACCTCCTGCACTTTGCAGACCACAGAACATCAGCCACCCACACCTGTATTATACTCATATCTTCTAGCTAAGTTACTAAAGTTTGAAAATCTTGATTTAAACACTTTAAGTTATAGAGAATCTACCTTTACTCTAGTTCAGACCAGCATGAGACCCATGCCTCGTGCTGCAAAGAAAGGTGAAAAATCTGCAGGGTTTCTGCCAGTCTTACCTGAGAATGGGGAAAGAGGGGTGTAGAGACTTTCCCAAACCCAGTAGTCAATTAGACCCTGAGCGTATAGGTGAGACCTGCCAGCCACATATCTGGGAAAGCATTGTCTATAGTAACTCAGTGCCCTGCTTATCTAGTGTCATATCTTCTGCCATTGGAGGTATTGGCTAATAGCAGTCATAGATGGGCCATTGTCATTAGTGCAATTGCATTGTACTATCTCCTCCAAAAACTTATCAAGCTCAGTGCTGAAACAAATTAGGGTTCTTTGCCCCCACTACTCCACCTAGAGAGCTGTTCCCAAGCTTGCTCCTAAACCTTTGTCTACATTCAATCTTAAACAGGCCAGCTTATATCCATTTGTTCTTGTGGCAACATTTGCCCTGAACTCAAATAACTCCTTTCCCCCCAGTGTTAATCCCTATGATGGTGTTAATAGAGAGAAATCATGTCTCCTCATCTTTGTTTGGTTATGCTTAGCAAGCCAAATCTTAAGTCTCCTCTTATAATGTAGATTCTCCATTCCTCAGATCTTCCTAGTAGACTTTTTTCGTACTTGTTCCAATTTGAATGAATCTTTCTTAAGCATAGAAGACCAGAATTGTACATAATGTTCCAGATGAGGTTTCACGAATGCTTGGTACAATAAAAACAACACTTCTCCTTTTACTGGAAATACTTCTCTTCATAAAATAAAGATTAGCCATTTTTCATGGATGCATCAAATCAGTGGCTCATAATCATCTTGTGATCAACAAAGATACCCAGGTCTTTCTCTTCCTTTTTCTTTTCTAAGTAATATGTCCCCCACAGTGTATAGCAAACATTTCTTTCGTTGATCCCTTAGTGCAGGACTTTTCATGTTCTGTCCAGAACTTTCATCATTTAGGTAATAGCATAGGCCATGTCTTCACATTAAAAGTTAGGTCAACTTTATGAAGTCGACTTAATAAGGTCCACTTTAAGTCAACTTAAAGTGGACCTTATTAAGTCAACTTAACAAAAGTCGAATTAACTTTTCAAGTGTAAATGTGGCCTTTTTTCAACCTTATTAAGTCAACATAACGTTTTAAGTCAACTTAATGAGCTCCACCAAAGCACTAATCCCCATCTCCACTGGCTTAAGTCTACTTAATAAAGTTGACTTTAGTGCTAGTTCGAATTAAAACTAGATGTTATTAATTCGAACTAATTTTTCCTTAATTCGACTTAAGGAGCAGCTTAAGTCGATTTAAGGAAAGCCCAAGGAGTATTTTAAGTTGACTTAAGTCTCCTTAAATCAACTTAATTTGTAAGTGTAGACACACCCATAGAGAGTACATTTATGAAGCCGTGAGGGGTTGTGAGTGCTTTGGCAGATAGGATCACAATTCAAAATTATTTGGACAATCTGGTGAAATGGTCTGAGGCAAACAGGATGAAATTCAATAGGGAAAAATGCAAAATATTCCACTTAGGAAAGAACAATCAGTTGCAAAAATACAAAATGGATAATGACTGCCTAGGAAGGAGTATTGCGGAAAGGGATCTGGATATCATAGTGGACAAGCTAAATATGAATTAACATTGTAACACTTTTGCATAAAGAGAGGGGAAAAAAAGAAAACATCATTCTGAGATGTTTTAACAGGAGTATTATAAGTATGTCACGAGAAGTAATTCTCTTCCACTCTACTCCACACTGATTAGGCCTCAACTGGAGTATTGTATGCAGTTCTGGTCACCTCATTTCAGGAAAAATATGTAGAAATAGAAGAAGGTCCAGAGAAGAACAACAGAAATGATTAAAGGTCTGGAATACTTGACTTACAAGGGAAGATTGAAAGAACTGGCTTTTTTTAGTCTGGAAAAGAGGAGATTAAGAGGGGACATGATAACAGATTTCAAGTATCTAAGGCTATGTCTACACTGGCAAGTTAGTTTAAATTAAGGAAGCTTAATTCGAACTAACTAAAGCCATGGCTACACTAGGCTTTAATTAGTTCAAATTAAGTGTTTCCTTAATTCGAACTAATAAGTTCGAATAGCCTATTCGAACTAAGGGTTAATTAGAACTAGTTAGTTTGAATTAACCAATGTGGCCATGTTAGTTCGAACTAATTGCTTAGTTGGAACTAACCAGCCCATTGAAATCAATGTAAATCGCTAATTCGAACTAAGCAAGTACCATGAATGGCACTTGCTTAGTTCAAACTAATTTTTTCTAGTTCAAATTAAGTTAATTCGAGCTAATTAAAATTAGTTTGAATTAGTTAGTTGGAATTAACTAATTTGAGCTAATTTTAGTAAGTGTAGATATAACCTAAAAGGTTATTACAAGGAGGAAGGAGAAAAAAATAATCTCCCTAATCCCTGATGATAGGACAAGTAGTAATGGGCTTAAATTACAGGAAAGCAGGTTTAGGTTGAACATTAGGAAAGAATTCTTAACTGTCAGGGTTATTAACCACTGGAATAAGTTGTCTAGGGACACTGTAGAATCGCCATTACTGGAAAATTTTAAGAAGAGGTTATAGAAATACCTGTCATGGATGGTTTACATGGTACTTGGTCCTATCATGAGAGCAGGGGACTGGTCTGCATGACCTTTCATGGTCCCTTCCAGTTCTATGATTCTATAATCCTCATATTTTATTAGCACACTCCCACTTTTTGTGCCAAGAACATTAATGAAAATGTTAAATAAGATTGGTCCCAAGGATTGTCACTGTGGAGCTCCACTGGAAGCCTGATAGCTCACTTTTCAGTATGAACCATTATAGCCTCTTCTTTAACCCAGTTCCTTACTTACCTTTTGATTCTCACATCGATCCCGCTCTTCTTCAACTGAACTAATAATTTACCAACCAAATTCTATGTGATTTTTTTTTTGCTTTCGTGATCCACCATTTCAGCTGACCAAAGAAGATATGTCATTGCAGCCTGCGTTCCAGATCTTAAAACTTGTATATTTCTTATTAATTCTTTCTATATATATCCTATATCCCATAAGAGGACAATTATGCACAGCAGTAAAGGAAAATTGACCCTGATTCTGCCCTCATTACCCAGTTCTGGTCAATGAAGTTATTCCAGATTTATGGTTACCTTACTAACAGCAACTTTTGGCCAAAATGTAAAATGAAACTGCAGAAAAAAATCTAAAATGTTCATTCAAGCAAAATTTCCACTGACAGTAATATGAAATTTGCCAAAATAAGGACTACAAAATTTTGTTCCAGAACAATTGACATTTAGCAAGATGACAACCTACAGGATGTCTGAGCTAATCAAGAATGAGGTCTGTCCTTTATTGGTATTTATTCTAATGCATCATTCACATCCAATTCACTTTCATTTATGTAGTAAGAATTCATAGAAGTCAGGACTGATTTTTTTCCTATGTTATCCAAAATAAAAAACAAAATATAGACATGAAAAATCAACTGTTAAGTGAAAATATTTTCCTTTTTCTGTTTGTCTTTAAAGACCTGCTCTCTCCTGAAAGACTTTAGCAATATGGAGTGATCAAACATCTGTGAGAAAAATATTTGTACTTCTGATACCTTCCACAGTCTGTGTCCTTGAGCAAAGAATGATAAAGCAAAGGTGTCATGGAAACACTGCTGCAAATGGATATGTTGTGACAGAACACTATTGGGAAATGTCTGATCAACATTAGTAGATGGCAGCGCTATCTGAGAATTTCCCATGCAGGTAACAAAAAAAAAAAAGAGAACCTTTGATTAGATGGGTGTTTAGAGTAAGAAACTAATTTGACCTTTGATCAAATGCTCTCACTCTCCTGGCATCATTGCTTACATCTCAATTATATTCTGCAGGGAACAAATGAATTTGGCTATTATTTTAAGTGACATAAAAGGGCAGAATTGAAGGGTTGCAGCTTTCACTAGCTCCTGAAGACAGTGAAATGGGAAAATGAGTGGCCCCGAGAATTTACAGCCTCTTACTTATTACAGGCTGTGACTGCTGCAAGCACAGAGGGGATAATCAGCTTGTCAAGAGCTTGCCGCTGAGAATGCCGACATCTAATCACTTCTATTGCTTGAGAAGACTTCTTAGGAAACTGTGGAGCTTTATTTGCATTTAAAAAGCCATGTTGTGCAAATGCAAAGAGAGTTTGTTTCGAAAGATACCATAAAATAGTGCTTAGAATGATTAATGGTTCATTGTTCCCTATGAATGCTATATAAAAACCATAAAATGTGATCATATCATATTGAAGTACAAGTTCAGAGTCCATAGACTAGTGGAACTATTCAGAAGGGGAAAAAGCATTTATTAAAATTCATTTAAAACTGTGTTGTTTCTTTCTCAGAGATTGGTCTGAGTTACATTCAATGAAATAATATCACTTAGCTGTACCAGAACTTGCATATATTAAATAGTTCATAACTTTAGTTATACCTTTTAAAAAGCATAGTATCTTGCTGGTAGTACTGGAATCTTCAAAAAAATTACAGAGTGATCTGAATCACTTGTTTAAATTGTCATAATCCATCAAAACTAGCTAAATACATTATATGTAATACATTATGGAATCAAGAATGCAAATTATAGCTACAGGATGGAAGTTTCTGTCTTGGAAAGCAATGACACAAAGAAAGATGTAGAGGTCCTTGTAGAAAATCACCCCAGCATGAGCTTTCAAGGCAATTCAGTGGCAAATAGGCTTAATGCAATTCCTGGATGTATGAAAAAGGGAATATCAAGTTGAAGTAAGGAAGTATTCTCATCAGTGCTAACTACAGAGACAAGATTGTTATTAGAATACTGTCTCCACGTCTCGTGTCCTCACTTCATGGAGGATGTGGAAATAATGAGAGAGTTCAAAAAGGGCCCCAAAATGATCCAGGGCTAGAAAACAAATTTTATGATGTGAGGCTTAAGGAGCTCAAATTATTAAGTTTGTTGAGAAAAAGGGTGAGAGGTGACTTGATTGTTGTATGTAGGTACTTATACAGAGAGAAAGAATTTGGTAATGGGGAGCTCTTCAGTCTTGTTGCCAAAGGCATTACAAAAGCCGTTGGCTGGAAGGTGAAATTGGATATATTAACCTTTCAAATAAGATGCAATTTCCCCATAGTGAGGGTGGTTAAACATTGGAACAGTTTACCATGGGTGGTGGATGGCTCATCACTGCTTGGAGTTTTCAAGGGTATGTCTATATCACAACTAAACACCCATGGCTATCCCATCTCAGCTGATTCAGGCTGTGGGACTGTCAAACTATAGTGTAGCTGCCCAGGCTAGAGTTGGAGACTGGGATCTTGTGATGGAGGAGGGCTCCAAAGCTCAGGCTCTAGTCCAAACTGAGACATCTACATCAGTGTTTTCTAACCCCATGGCCTAAGTCCGTGTCATCTGAAATGGACCAGTCATGTGTTTAATTGCAATGTTACATACCCTAAGGCAATATTAGATTCTTTCTTAAAAAATATGCTTGATTGAATCATCAAAGAGAAATTCTGTGGACAGGTGGCATGGGGCACTGGATAGCTGTAGTAATCTCTTTAGGCCTTAGGAGTTTGAATTCCTGAGTACCCATATTTATCCCCCTTCTTCATGATGCTTGGAGAAAATAGATTGTCTGTATTGCCCTCAGCATGCTTATAACACTTGATACTTTGCACATTGATAATATCTATAGTCAAATCTCATGTTTCAGGGCTCCTTCTGGTCACTTGCAAAGGTCAGCAAGCACTACCCTCTTCATGCACAATTGGCTTGATATAGTCTTCCAGCAGGGGAGGATTGGTTTCCTTTGAAGAATCAGAGAATGGCCATAGCTGGACTTGGGACATTGGTTGTGTCTACCCCCACCTCCTGTGGTAAACTGTTCCAATGTTTAACCACCCTCATGGCTAGGAAATTACTATGTGGCAGTAAAGAGAATCATTTATAGATGCCTGGCTGGTGTGTCTTGCTGACATGTGCAGGATCACAAGTATTTTGGCCCAGCTAAAGGATTGGGCTTAATATAGATGTATCTAGGGAAAATGTAATGTCCTGTGGTACAAAGGAGGTAAAACCAGATGATTTGATGGTTTCTTCTGACCTTAAACTCAGTGAAGCTATAAAAATTAGAATTAGGATTTGACTTGCTAGTGGAAATGCCTTAACTCACATAAAACACTTCATTTCATGGAACAAATCCTTAAATTTGAGTATTTACCAGTGGAGGTGAGTTTGAAAAGAAAAAGAAAAGAAAAAGGCACAAGGAGAGCTGACATATTGAGGCCCCATATAGCAGCACAATAACAGTCTTCTTGTGAGGAGCCATACAAGCTTGAGTAAAATAGTGGTGACCATCTGGAAGGGGACCAAAAAGCAAGGAGGACACAACCCCAGAGTACTGAGGGGTTAAAATGTAATGGACGGAAGATGATTGAAAATGGAAGGAAATCTTCCAAAATAAAGACCACTGCCATAAAAAAGGTAACCACACATATAGCTGACAAACTATGGAGCCAGAAAGAGAAGCACAAGCCAGTAAGGCAGATCTAAAGGACCAGCTAGCAGACACTAAACTGAGTAAGGTGATAGAAAGGCCAATACTAAGAAAATCAATTGTGAAATGAAGTAAGATGATTCGGAAAATAACAGAATGAGAACATGATTAAATAAATTAATCAAACATTACCGGACTATATGCAAGATCCAGGGGATAAAGTAAGGGGGAACGCACTGGAATGACGTTCCAGGGCCCACAACTTTTAGGATCCAGCATTCCGGGGCCCCTAAAAATAGAAAAAAAAACCAGGCAGAACTTTGCATTCTGGTGCATTCCGCATAGAGTGCCCAGAAAAGCCACAAACTCTAGTGGAACAGTTGTTCCACATATATATGTGTATTTCTCATACAATTAATTAAAGAACAATGGTTTCAGAATCCTGTATAAACTCTTCTTATGTGTTACATTTTATGCTATTTACAAGCCCCTTGAAGAGATAAACTGGGAACGGAACACAAACTCAACTGTAGTTTTGGAAGAAGATGTGCTCAAGCTACAAGGGTGTGGAGAATCTGAAGGTTAACACTGATTCTAGAGGCTGGGCAGAGGGCCATGTTGGTTACAGCTCTCAAGAAGGTCAATGCAGACAAATGGTCTGCATTCTAAGAGTGTGCCTAGGACCCTCCAGACAAGGGCAGTGCCTGGATTGCATTCAATCTCTGGAGGTTTAAACCACCCATGGCTTCAACAGTTGGATCCCATCATAGCATTCTGCAAGTGGACAAAAGGGGTGCTTGACTAAAGGTGTGATCAACAGGATTTACAATTAAAAAACAAACAAACCATAAAATTGAGCTGTATGCAGGCAATGTGATATGAGTGGTTACAAATTCAAAACAAGCTATAACTTAAGGGACTCAGCGCTGAAATAATATATTTAGAGCTCTAGAAAGGGCTCTCCAAATTTACTAAAATATTATTTTATTTAGCCTCTCAATTAAAATCCCCATTTCAATGACCTCAGTGAGAATGGAATGAAAAAGAGCATCATAATTTTTTTCATCATTGATTTTTTTACCTAATGTATTTAGACAAACAAAAAATTCATGAGTCATTACAACACTGAATAGGGAATTAGATGTAAATTAGAGGTAGCGCCTTATGCCTATCAGAAATAATCTGGAATTTCAGTGGAGTTATCAAATATAATATATAAAGTGTGGAAGGGAAAATGAAATACAAAACAGCTGGTTGATGGCTGTAATTATAAAATTCTGGAACAATAAATACACAGATAATAAAAGTTACCTTAACACAAATTGGCCTTTCCAAGGAAACAAGTACAGGTTATGAATCATGTATGTTAATATTTGTATGAAAAGTACATGTATGTTAACAATGACAAAATAAAAGGTTTAAAATTAAAAAAAACAAGAATCAAAAGTTTATTCTTATTCAATTCTACTGAAGTTTCCTATTAGTGTAATACATCTGTCTCTAAAAATGGCATTGCTAGGTCCATGTTTATTATGTATCAGTGATTTTTTTCTCCCAATTGTCAGTCTTGAAAACTCATCGTGGATTAGGAACATTCTGATGAGGTTCTTTTCAATTATCATCAGTAATAAGGTTCCAGTAAAATCTGTCCAACACCATTTCTTTATGTGACTTTTCAAGACTGCATGGTTATGTCTACACTTGCAATTTTAAGTCGACTTTAACTAAGTAGACTTAACTAAGTCGACTTAAAGTTGACTTAGTTAAGTCGACTTAGTGTGTCTACACTTAAAATTAAAGTCGACTTAAAGGGGAACTTACAAAGTCGATCTAGAGCTTCCACACTGGAACCTCTAAGTCAACTTTGTGGGGCTCGAGAGACCTTGGGCAGGTCCACCATGGAAGGGGGGCACCCCC